>JANPWX010000100.1:1077725-1178383 GCA_024734555.1 Trochalopteron elliotii | reverse complement strand
AAAATGAGCATTTTGCTTCAGTCATCTTCAGAATTATAGGCGAGCCCTGCGGTCAGCGCGGGCCCTTCCCGGGCTGCTGCTCCTGCGTCCCTGCGCTCCGCTCGGGCTCTTCGCTCGGAGCTGAGCCCCGCCGCGCTGTCGCGCTCCGCGCTGTGCCCGGGCGGGATGGGGCGAGCGCAAGGGAGGGCGAGCGGTCTGCTGGCGGACCAGCATTAAATAAAACCTACAACAACAAAACCACCCTCCTAGCTCTTCTGGGAATGTGTTGCAGTCCGTGGTCAAACTCCTTCGCGCTTGGCTTTCCGGGCTGCGTTTGTGTGGGAAGCAGTGGCTGCGCTGGCTCTCGGCCGTGCTGGGACGCGCCCCTGCGCTCTGCTGCCAGAACTGCTGCGGGTTTGAGTTCCACTGCTGCCGGGGCGGGGTGCACAGTATTGCTGCTCCGCTGCTCTCTGCTTGCTCAGCTTTCGCGCTTCTCCTTCTCTTGCTGATCCGCACATCTTCAGGTTAGATGGGTTGGCGAAAATAACCAAGGCTGACGGTTTATATTGTCTAAGGTGGTTCTCAAGACAATCCGTGGACTAATTGTAAACAGACAGTGGGTAATGATATGTGGAAAATGTTGGTTGGGAAAGGAGATTCTTCTAACTTGCCTAGGGAGCAGATCAAGTGACATTTTAAACATTTTACCAGTAGAATGCAGCAGCTAAAATGAGCATTTTGCTTCAGTCATCTTCAGAATTATAAAGTGGTTAATATTTAAACAGGACTTATTTTCCCAGAGTTTAATCTCAAGCCTTTGGCTTTTAAGTTCACCTTTAACTTGATAACTTTGGGACATGGAATTGAAGAGTCCTTTCAGTGATTGAAAGTTTCAGCACTTTCAGAGAAAGACCCTGTTGCCCAGAATACCAGGGTAGTTTACAAACTTCCAAAGAGTAAGGGGAGTAGGCAAACATCCAAGTGGAAACTGACAGGCTGGAGCTCATGAATAGCAGTTCTCTATTTCAATGAATTAATAGGTTTGCTTCTCAGAACTAAGGAGTTCTTATATTCCTGGCAAATCTCTATCAGAAGGAATACAGAGGCAAAAATTTTTTGGCTAGCAAAATAGTTGTTTATTCACTTTTCTGATAAACACACTCCTCTGTATCATGGTACTAAAGCTTGAGGTTTCCACTGTAGAACCATCAAAGAACTTAGAAAAAAATCGTTCTACTGTTTGAAGAAGATGCACACTATACAAAGCTTACAATTTTCCAGGTAAGTGAGCTGATCTTGTTCTGCTGGACTGCACATTTTTAGAGAGCAGCTTGTCAAGAGAAAAATGTCTGGTATTTGACAGTAACAGGGGTTGCAGGCCTCTACCACTGTTAAGGAGCCAGGATTGTTTTGCTGACCATCTGCCTCCAATTTATCAATCCAAAATTATTTCAAAGCAGAGGTCATAATAAAACTGAGTGCTGTCTCCCCTGTACCCTATTAATAAAGCTGCTTTTCATCCCTTTTTGAGCATTTATGAAGTTGTGTCTCCTCTTTTCTTGTTTTTTCATACTGTTAGGTGAAGCAAGCCTCTGCTACAATGTATGACTGAAAGCCATAATTTTTGATTTTGCCCTGTGAAAAGCACTTCTGTATGAGAAAAGCATTAATTGACTCCCCAGCACTCAGGTTTCTTATTTAGCATTCTTAAGATCATTGGATAGTAGAGTTTAGGCAAGTGTGTGTTTGAGTTGCAAGGAAATGGTATGATCTTGTCTCAATTTCTTCCTTCCTGTCCAAGTAAATATGGTGGGAAATGAAAGATGTTAGTTTTTCTAGGATTTTTCACCAGCTGGTCAGTGATGGTGTCATAAATGGATCCTCAGTGAAGCACCTCTTAAAAAATGTGCTTGGTAATGATTTTTCATCTGAAGATTGAAGAGTCTTACTTCACTGTTACAAATGATCAGCAACACATGAAGTGTTGGGAGTAGAAGTACAAGCTTGGTTTAGGTGGTTTTTATGGAATGGCCATAGTGAAAATCAGAAAACAAATTGGATAAGGAAATGTCTGTCTGCAGACTGACCCCTTGTTAAAGCTCTGCTGCTGCTGTCCGAAGACAATTTGGCATTTCTTTATTTGCTGGGTTAGTGAGGCACATTGGATGAGAATATGACCATGCTTTTCTTCATGAGGTATCTGTACTTTCCATTTCAGCTAGCTTTGTTGGAGTAGGTCTTGTGGGTGCACGAGTCTTTAGTCATCAGGTGTAAGTTAAAATGCAAGGTAAAAGGTTGCAGAAGGGAAGCTCTGAAGTTGAGTGACTTTAAAACCATCAGTGGAACCGTTTATTATGTGTTTTACACAGTTACTAAATAACAACTCTGTTAGTTCAAGGATTCTGAAAGTGAGGAGAGGCTGTTGCTAACTGTCAAAAGGAACATAAATAAAGTAATAGTGAAGTAACAGATAATGAACAGCTGATCCTTTATATGCTGATGCAGTGTGAGACAGTGATGTCACATGTTTGAAATTAATTTAAATGCCAACCAAAGAGGCAATCCAGTAGTGCTGTGTGTAGCTGAGCCAGTGTTTGCACCAAGTGCATGGTAAGGAGACTTTGCAGCCATTCCTGTCTGTGTGGAATTCCTGGAGTGGCAAATGTTCACTGCTGCTCCCAGTTCCACTGTCACCTTCCTGTTGTTGCAGGGGCATGCTCATGGCCTGACAGCAGAGCTGTGTTTTGGGGACACAGGGCTGGCCATCCCTTGTGCCACCTGCTCACCCTTCAAGTGTTCCAGTTTTGGTCTCCAGAGCCCTTTTTCCTTACAACATCCAAGGCTCTCAACTAAAACACTTGTTTCTTTCAAGACAGCTGTTTATTCTGTAGCAACAGCCACAGAATTTAGATGCCTTCAGACAAAACATTCTGCAGACAGTGTGAGGGAAAGAGAGATTTCTTTTTTCCTTTTCTCTGAAGTTGTTTGACATCTTTATCCCTTCAGCAAGCTGTATACAGGCTTTTATGATTTTTCTACTCAAGTGCATTTAATTTGTCATCTTTTAGCTCACTTTTGCCTAAATGCCTGGCATATTATCTGTCCACGCAAATCAGTATGGTTCATTGTTTTGTGACATTGATGTTGAATTTTTATTTTTTTTTTAACTTTCAGGTTGCAGCAGCCAGTGGTCATACTGTGGTGTTAGTTGATCAGTCAGATGAAATCCTTAAAAAGTCTACAAAAGGAATTGAAGAGAGTTTGAAGAGAGTGACAAAGAAGAAGTTTGCAGATAAGCCTGAGGTTGACATCTTCTTCTTTATTCCTCTAGGAAAACTTGGAAGAATAAAAACTGTCATATTGAAGTTATGATCTTGCAGTTATGCATTATAGAGCATGCTATTATACTTGCTTAAAAGGAAAACTTTTTTCCCAGTGTGCTCAAGAACCTGGACTTTCAGTTTGGTTTGTTGGGTTTTTTTTAATTTAGGGAGGTTGAAAGATGTCTTACCTTATTTTCTTTTCTTAATAAACTTCAGCTTTAAGATAAAGATGTAAACCAATTTGGCAATATTTTAAAACAGAATCTAAGTGTGTAATGGAGTCAAATTATTCATCATAACTTAAAAGCAAGCAGTCTTTGAGTGCTTACCTGGGAATGCACCCATTTTGTCCAAAAGCAAATAGTAACAAAATTGTCTTAATACCTGAGTAAGGAGTCTTTTATTATTTTATTTTTTAACCTCCTAACACTTGGGCACAGAATTACTGCACAGGAAATGAGAGTGCAAGTGACACGTTAGATGTATAACTTTGCATTGCTGAGTATGACTTGCAAACAGCAAGCCACTGTGGAGCAGTTGGTGAGTCTAACTTTGTATCCTATGGGTTACTTGTTGCTTTGCTTGTTTCTCTAAATTCCACAGCAGATTCATTTCTTCTTTTGATACATATTAACATATAAAATGTATACTGATATTGACTGCCAGAAGATGATGCAGCAGACAAAGGAAATGAAAAGGGCTTGTTTGCAGGAGTATGGAAGTGCCAGGATAAGTAGAGCATACATACGTAATTATGTTTGCTCTTTTATTAATCAAAATGAAAACCATCCACATAATACTTGCACTTTTTGTATGATATTATATTCTACCATGTAGGGTTTTTTTTATTTGTACTACATCTCCATTTACCCTTGGCTAAAAGTCTTGCATTTCTGTTTGATTTCTGCCCTCACAAACTATGTCAACTTACTGCATAAGTAAACTGTGTTGACTTATTAGACTTACTAGAGAGAAAATATTTTGTCCCCACTTTTTCACTGAAACTGTAGCTACTGATTGACCAACCAGGTGATCATTCAGACTCTTGTGCTGAAGGTTGGACTAAAAGAATGAGTTTAAAGGTCTCCTATTTGCTTCAAAACAGATTTGATTGGCTAGAAGAATTTTGTCAGTGAAAAGCATTGTACCTCTACACACTTAGAACTTTCTCATTGATTTGGAAATGTGGCAGACTGCCTGCGTTTTGGGGGGGTCAAAAACACCAGAGCACATAAGGGGATTCTCATGTGAAAGTAAATTAAATCACTGCAAATAGACATTACAGCTGATTGAAAATGTTTTAGGCTGGTGCTGAGTTCATTAAGAAGACCTTGAAGAACCTCACAACAAGCACAGATGCAGCATCAGTGGTCCACAGCACAGATTTGGTGATAGAAGCCATTGTGGAGAACCTGGACGTCAAAAATGAGCTCTTCAAGACACTGGATAAGTTTGCTCCAGAGTATGTGTATTTTTCTTGTTACATTTTGAAACTTAGACTATTTTATTTTCTGTTTTGATACTTACAGTTAGATCTCTATTTTCTTAGCTGCTTTATTTAAAAACAAGTTTTGCTGGCTTAGAGTAGCTCCAAACTATCATGTTGGTGTGGAATAGTTGTTGTGCCAGGTGCATATGTTACAGCCATTGTCAGGTGTGTTGCATTGCTTCATTTGCTTGTTGCATTGTTCATTTGTTGTTCCAGGTGTGTTTAGTCATTAAGATTGCCCATCTACTTGGCAAGTTCAAATCTAAATCCAACTACACATGCAGAACAGTAGAATTAACTTGTTCCAGTACACATGGGTTACTGTTAACGTAGTGTTTACTTAAATAGGGAAGGGTTAGGAAATAGCCATTGCTGGTTATTGTGTGTGGTGTAAAAGGGTAAATAGTATTTTAGTAGGCACTCATTCAGTTACTTACAGTCCCTGGAAATGTCTTTGAACTGTATTTGGTAACTGTTGGAAGCTACTGTTGGTTTGTATCCAAACCCAAAAATGCTGTTAAGGTGAGCATGCAGTTGCAGAAATTCGAGGCCTGTAATTGATGAGTCAGGATCACAAGACCTTGACTGCTTGCAGGTTGAGATTTTAACTAGTGCAGGTAAATCTGGGGTATTGGCTAAGAGGTATTCTAGACTGTCTAACCTTTAGTCAACTGGGCAAGCTGTGCCTTGAATATTATGTCAAGGGAGAAAAGATGTTGTCATTAGTTGACTTCAGCCTGGGGACATTTTCAGGCTTTCTTTTACTCCCAGTAATTAAAATTACCTGGTAATTTTGAAAACAGTAAATGATCACAAGCAGCCACGTACTGAGCACAGGGTAACTTGCCATTACCCTGACACACAAAAGTAAGTAGTTGCCTTCTGCATTTATGAGAGTATCTTATTATGGTTGGATTGTGCCTATTTTGTGCAAACAGACCGTTGGTTGCCAAGACCAAATTGACCAAATTGGAGTGTACTGAATGGTAAACTGTCTGAAACCAGTCAGCAAGGAACTGTGGGCATGGGGACTTGAAGCCTCACTTGAAAATATGTATGTTTGGAATCCCTGGGGCTTTTTTTTGTAAGACTGAGCTGTTTGTCAGCATAGCTGCTGTAAAACATCAAATTTTACATTACAGTGTTAAAAGATACTGGGAGTGGTTCAAATATGCTCCTGCCCATTGCAAAAGGGATGATTTTGCAGGGTTGGGAAAAACAGCTAAGACAAGAAGTCTTCCTTTTTAAGAGCATATTTGGAAATTATTATAAGCATACAGATATCTTATGTGTAGGATAAAGGAAAATGAAGTGAATGGCAAAGAAAATGGATTGCAGTTTAGAAAGTCTAGATGAAAAACCCCTAAAATAGTGAGGCTTAGTAGTGGAGTGTTTAAAATACCTTTTGTATCCAAAGCTAATAATTTGTAACTGTGAGGGAGTATAGAGTTGCAGATCGTGTGTATAGTGTGGGGAAAGGCAGAAACCTGTAGTGAGTGTTTTTCCATGTGTTAGAAGGAAGCAGTAGGCTTTACTCATCCCACATGGCACTGTGCTGGAATGGAAAGCTCTCCTTGTCAGTGGTAGAATTCTACAGCCTTTTCTAAGATTGAATAGTTCAAAATTTATAGACCTATTGTATGGACTGTTGTGTCAGCTCAGTAGGGGTGGTAGACTTGTGGTTAATTGGTAACAAAGACACGATTTTTTTAAAGACAGCTTTGAGTCTCAGGAGGAGCTTTGTTTCTGAGGGGCTCTGGGCATTAATGGCCCTCTGAAGTGTGGGTTACAGGGAGAGACCAGGAAAGACCAGGATGCTGTGGAGGGAGGACTTGGCTTCGTTCAAATCTCAGGACTTCTTACCACAGGGGTGGATGATAGCAGCTGGAAATGTGAGGGGCTATGTATTACAGTTGTTCTGACGGGATGATGAATTCTGCCTGTGAAATACAAGGTGTGTGAAACCCTGCATTTTTCTTCTTTTGTGCTGCATTTCATATCTCATGCATTTCCTCAGCTGCAACATGTACTTCTTCATCTCCCACTCTTCCATGATGATGACATCTCCAAGGAAAATAAATAAGTCTGGGAATTGGAAAAATCTAAAATATTACATTGAAAAAGCATAGCACAGTTAACTTAATTCCTCTTCCTCTTCTTATAAAATAACTGTAATTCCTCTGAAAGTGGATCTGTGTACAACGTGTAGGGGATGGGAAAACTATTCTTTTATTGAGAGAAGTTGTATTTGTGTGTGGGGAGTGAATTCCTCTTAAGTGTTCAAATCAGGTGTAATAAGCCAGGAGCGTTTGGCAACCCCAGAGCACCGTGGAAACTCAGGGTATTCTTTATCTGGGTAACTGTTGAGGTGAAACAGTGGATGTTGTTTCTTGGGTGCCATTAGTCTAAGAACATACTGTTTTATGTTCTTGGAGTCTTGCAAAATTATATTCTTGGAGCTTTGCAAAATGTGGAAAGCAGAATTGTCTGTTCTATTCCTCTCAGTATTATACTCACCATATTGGTATTTATTACTGTGTTACATGGTCATCATCTTTGGAGCAGAGTGAAGCATTGGTACCCACTCTTTAGTTTTGTTTTCCTTTTCTTGAATGGAATCAGTCTTGCTTTTCCATTTTGAAAAAGGTCAGGCTAGGGTTTTTGTAGACACTGCAGCACTTTTCCAAACAGGGTCATAATGAATATGACAAAAGAACTTTTGGGTATCCACTTTAAAAACTTAGAAAAGTGCTTGCTTTCTGTTTTTTTTTTTTTTTTTCTGGGATGTAGGAAATGCCCATCAATATTCCTTGGTTTAGGATTTATCTTTAGATGTGGAAACTTGGCTTGGACCTGGCCAGTGTTTTTCAGCTGTTCACTGTGTTAGAATGAATGCGTTATAAAACTGTTAAAAAAAGAAGTGTTGTTCAGTGTTTGCTGTGTAAGGCAGCTGGCCTCTTAAGAATTGGATTTATTGGAAATATTTATTGTTTGTCTTGTGTTGGGCTCTGCTTTTGATGTCTCTCCCTGAGCCACTAGATGGCACCAAGAGAAAGCACTCTGGTGCTGGGAAAGCCATCTCCATGGCCTCACTACTACTGGCTTCCCAATGCCTCCCAACTCTGCTGTCACCTGAAGCATGGATTGTGTAATTCTAAGTCACAGAGGCATGAAAATTCTATTTTAAACTCATCTGAAATCAATTGGTTGGTCAGAGAAGAAAGCGTAACTAAAATACTTTTGTTCACAGTGCAAATTCAATGTTTGTTTGTTTTTTTTCCAAGGCTTTCTATTGTGTGAGGCTACAGAAGAGGTACTGAGGTAAAATCTCTTAAGTGAACTCAGATATAAACCTAGCAATGATTACATTTCACAAATCAGTGTGCTTCTTTTTTATATTAATATTTTAATTTTTATAAACAGTGGCAAATTTTCAGTGAGAGTAAGTGACTTTTTTATGCACTGACATTGCAAGGTCAAAACTATGAAATGCAGAGTGCTCCTTTTAGTACCTCACCTCAGAACAGTATAAGGTCACTTTATGGTGGGGAGATAACAAAAGAATATTTGTAAGAAGAGTAAACAGGAATTTTAAGGATTTTTTTATTTCCTTCACTGTAAAAAAAAAAAATCATAAAAAAATGGAGAAACAAAGTGGGTGTTTTTGTCTTGAAATGTTTTCTTTCTATCTGATGTCCCCATGACTTGGACATAATTTTTCTGAAAGCTCTTATGTAAAGCTCAGTTACATCTTAGTACAATGTAAGCAAAATATCAATGTAGGTAAACATTTCCTGAGTTCAGTTGGAGAACTTTTTGAAGGGATAGTAGGATGCAGCACAAAATGAAAGATAGGTTTTAATCTCTTAATTTAGTTTCTGATTTTCATGATTTGAAGAAAAAGCCATTTCTGTAAGTTTTTGCTCTGGTAGCAGGGCTGTTAAGGTTTTGAGATATTTCTGTGAGAAACAAACAAAAAACTCAAACCATTATAAATTGCAGTTAGTAAATCTAGTTTATGTCTGGAAAAGGACTTCATATATGTCTTGAAATTATTAGCATTTTGCGTATCTTTTGCGGTGTCCTATGCATGGCAGGTTTTAAGTTTTCTCTGTTTTTTTTTCCTCATGATGATAGGTAGGTTTGCTCATCATGTCTGTCATTGATAATTTTGAAACAAAGTAGGTTGAAAATTTTCTGTAAGGCTCCAAAGTGCATTTTTGATATTGCATTTGATTGGGTTTCAATAAATGTGTTTAACAACAAATAATAATACCCTTAGGTTTCCAGGATTGCTGAAGGAATTACCTAGAATGGATTTGGGGAGTTAAATCAAATTTTCTACTTGCACAGTCCTTTTTCCCTGCACCTAATAAAAGTATTCAATGTAATTCCTCAAGAATCAGAAAGTCACATGGTCTTTGCAGTGGTTACTTTATCATTGCTGTGCTTAGACCTCAGCAAAAAAAACCTGTGATGAACTGCAGGGATATTTCTGAGAGTTCTTGGATGGTTAGCCAATGGATGTCTGTTTGTGTTTCATGCCTCAGTCTCATACTGTCCTTAATGCAGTCTATATATTAACTATTTCCAGGCACACGATATTTGCAAGCAACACTTCATCCTTGCAGATCACAACGATGGCAAACGCAACCACCAGGCAGGACCGATTTGGTGGTCTCCATTTCTTCAATCCTGTGCCTATGATGAAGCTCGTGGAGGTGAGTGTCTTATGAGCACACCTTACAGGGGCTGTTATCATCATGGTCCATCATAGTAGCAACTGCAGCCCAGCAGTGCAGTTGTCAGCAGTGGGATTTCAGTTAGATTGACAGAGCAGACCTCCATTTGCATCTGTCCTGAAACGGGACTTGCTGCCTCCAGTGATTAGAGGGCGCTGCAGTCTCTGTTGAGGAGTGGGTTTAGGAGACCACAGTAACTCCTTCAGTCTCAAGGCTCCTGAGTTTTCCACTGAGCAGCCAGCAGAGGTGCTGTTTATATAACCATCATTTCAAGCAGGGAGGCTAATTCGTAAGAAGTGCTGATACCAGTGTAGAAATCAATTTAGAACGTCAGGAGATGAAATCTTATTGCTTGTCACTTTTGAAACAAAGTCATTCGTGTTTGTTTCAGTGTTTTCAGCACTACAGGCTGGGGAAGAGGTGCTGGAAATCTGACCAAAGGAAAAGGATCTGGGAGTGCTGACTGACAGCTGCTGAACATGAGCCAGCTGTGCCCAGGTGGCCAGGAAGGTCAATGCCATCCTGCCTTGTGTCAAAAATAGTGTGGCCAGCAGGACCAGGGCAGTGACTGTCCACCTGTACTCAGCACTGGTGAGGCCACACCTCATGTGCTGTGCCCAGTTCTGGGCCTCTCACTACGAGAAAGACACTGAGGTGTCCAGAGAAAGGAAACAGAGCTGGTGAAAAGTCCAGAGAGTAACTCACCAGAGGAGGAGGAGCTGATGGAGCTGGGATTATTTAGTTTGAGAAAAGGAGGCCAAGGAGAAACCTTAGCACTCTGTAAGATTACCTGAGAGGAGGTTGTAGTAAGGGGGAGTAGCTGTTAGAACCTGTTATATCAGGAACTATGGCTGTTTAAATGGTTCTCTAGAGTGATGTCTTTGTGTTTCACAGGACAACAGAGACTATGTAGCTTTTAAAGTTGCTTTGATATGCTATAATCTCTTAAGTGTGCTTTCAAAGAATGGTTCCTTTTACCATCCATCCCTAGTATCTGAGTGGGAAAGTGTCTTAAAGAAACAATATTTCAAAATGCTGTATCTATGTGTAAAATAGGGTTCTGTGTCTGTTACATATCTATCCATTGAAGTTGGTTTTTTTGCAAAACTTTTTGTGGATTTCTGGAAGTGTGTTCTAGATTACATTGCCATAATGGGGAAATGAGAGAGATTTTGCTCATAAGTATGCTTATGCCCTCTCTACCTTCCCTGTACCCAGGTCATCAAGACTCCAATGACCAGCCAAAAGACTTTTGAATCCCTTGTGGATTTCAGTAAAGCTGTAGGAAAGAGTCCTGTCAGTTGTAAGGTGAGTACATTTTGACAGTGTAGTGTTCAGAGGGTCTGTCCTCATAGAGTGTTAATTTTAAGGTGGTAGGTTTTAGTAGATGTACGTATGTTGCAGCAGCCCTCTTGTTAGAGGGTAGAAATGAGCTGAGACACAAACTTCTTGTTTATCACATAATAGCATGAAAAGGATCCTGGCTTATTCCTCTTCCCAGCTCAGCCATCCTGACTCCAACTATTCACTGACTCTGGCTGCAGGTTAAACCTACTGTAGGTTTCCCTTGCAGCCTCTGGCTGCTGGTTATTTCCTGCTAAACTAGGTCTGTATGTATTGGTTTGCAGACTCTGAATGCAGGCTTTTACCCAGCTAGACTGTGTCTGCAGGTTCCAACAACAGGCTCTGACTGCAGACCCCACTGACCTCACAGCAATGATTCTCTCTTCAGGATCCTTCTCCTACATCCTCTCCCTTACCAGCTCACCCACTCCCTTTTATCACACTTATCTTTATTGGATATAGCTGTTACTCATCAGGGGCAAGGCTGTATTGGGTAATTAACACAGCTGTTACTTACCAGGGGCAAGGTCACCTGTATTCCCTTCTACATATGAGCACTTCAAGAATTTCCAGGCTTCTTCTTGTCCAGTTTGTCTTTGTAATTAAAAGGAATTTGATAAAGAAAACACCCACATTTACCACAAACTCTTCAAAGTCCAGTGACTCTAGACATCTTGTCTAGAGTAGCAAAACTCTCAGGTATCAGGGCTTACTGTTATGGAGTCTTTTTTTCACATCCTGCAGAAGCATAGACTGGAAAGCTTAAGCAGGGGCTCATCTTTAGCCGTGCCAGAGACAAAACTGCTGCCTCTTGTAGTGTGAAGCAGTTGACTCAATCCTCCATGGTGTGTGCTCATTGCATGTTTTTCTTAAGACTGCAGTAACTAGGCACATATTAATCTTAATTTCTTCTCAGCTTTGGGGTTTTTTTCTTTAGAGAAACCCCCTACTTCAAAAGCACACTTTTTCTGAATCGATTAAGCTGTGGTCTGGATAGCTTTATGCAAGCTACTGCTTTGGGCTTTCCAGCCCCCAGCAGACAGTTGAAAGAAGGGCCTGCAATCCAGTAGTTACTAGATTAATTAATTCAGCTTCTGGATGCTGGACTCTAATTCTGGCTCTGTTCTCTAAATTATGGCTAAATTGTTCTGTGGCCTCAGTTGGCTATTTCTGTCACAGTTTAGTACTATACAATGTGTAGAATATAGGATGAATTGTTATAAATTAGCTTGGATAGAGAATAATACAGTATTCACACCTGAACTTTTTTTTTTTTAATTCTTGCTTATAGAAGAAACATTGTTTGAGATTCTCTGGATTAAATATTGAGATAAAGTGGAATGAATAATAAACATCTGAAACAGTAGTAATATACAAAATAATACTATATTTGCAAAACTCTCTTGATTGATTGTCCATTTGATTGATGCTTATGCAAAAGAAGTTTTGTACTAATTTGTTATCTTCTGACATCATATTCTGATATCTTATCTTTTCATTGTTAGTGTTGATGTTTGTTGTTAAAACAATCCTAACTTTCAAAAGCATGGATCACCAGTGAGCAGTGGAGGAGAAGCAGACTATTTAGTCAGGAGTGCTTCTGGTAGTGGACACACACACAAAAAAACTGCTAGGGAAGAACTGCTTTTCTCCTAACCTTCAGGAAATCGTATCATTAGACTCCTGATAAAGAAAAGACTAGCCATATTAAATTGTTTTAGGATTAATTGCTTTGGCCTTGTGGTAGTCTCATTGTTCTCAGTCATGATGACTGTTCATGTGCCATTCCTTGTTTGAATTTCACAATGTTTTATGCTTTAATACTGAGCAAATAAATGAGATGAAAAATACAGTTCAGAGAGTATCTCAAGTAATGATACAATAAGTGTCTTCATCCACTTGTTTTATTTGTCATGTAGCATTTGAGTGTAGTGCTGGTAAAGGGTGTTTACTTAGAATCTCTTTTTTATCTTTCATAGGATACTCCAGGGTTTATTGTAAACCGTCTCTTGGTGCCATATATGATGGAAGCTGTCCGACTTTTTGAGAGAGGTACTTGGTGGGATATTGACTTTAAGGGATGTTGACATATAATACTGCTAAATGTTACATTGCTTCAGAAAAGCCTTGGGATTCCCTCAGATTTTCAGACATTAAAAGCTGGAAGTGAATAGAGAATTCTGGAAAGGCCTTGCCTTCCAAGCTGGAAGGGAAGCTAGAAAGGTCTTGCCTTCACTTGAAGAAATGTCAGGTTGTTGAAATGTCACTTGTTGAAATGTCAGGTTATGCAGAGTTGGAAGGTACTTGTGTGTGAAATTCCTGGTGGTAAAAAGTGTTGCTGGCTTGGACATGAGAAGGTGAGTGTAATGCCATTGTAAAAATAGCTTCTGCCAGCTCTTCAGGAACTTTCCTCTCTCTGTGCCAGGAGACATTGGTAAAAGTGATTGAAAGTCACATAATAGGACCATTAGTAAAGTTCTCCTGAGTTCACTTACATGGGGCTTGTGAAATAAATCACCAGTTTTGAGGTAAGTGGTGTAATAGTGTCACACTATGGTACTGGCACAGAAGTGATTTGAGCTCAGCTGCTGCCACGTAAAACTTCCTGTTCTCCTTCTATGTTGCATTTTAGATACAGGTTCTTCAGGAACTCCAGTCTCACTGCTGGTCTCTTTTACATTAATATGTAGGTAAAAATAATCATGAATCCCCAAAGAACCACTGAATTTTTCAAAGCATTGAAGCTTGTTTTGAAAAGAAGCCAATAATGAATGTAGTGGATAAAGATGAAATTACAGACTATAATTGCTTTTATTTCAAGTAATCTGCTTGTAGCTTTGTGCTACTAAGAATGTCATTTGAAACACTTTGTTTTTGAAATCATGGCTTTTTTACAGATGAAAGCACTCTGTTTTCAGGATTCCACCAAATATGCTTTAAATATTAAAAATCTCTTTTAAAGCACATGGAAGGGATGGTTTGATTTCCAAAAAAAAAAAAAAAACAACCCAAAAAACAACACTACTTGTTTATCCATCAGCAGATGTACCTAATTACATCTCAAAGGGAGAAAAGAGCAAATTTAGTGACTTGAAAGGCAAAGGCATGAATGCAAGGGGGCATTATTCTTTTAGATAAAGTCACAGTTTTAAATAAAGTGTATGGGTGTTTCAGTGTGTTTAAAAGAGGTGCCTTTGTTAAGTGACATGTATCATTGTGCATATTTCAGGAGACAACAGGACTTTCAATTAAATGCAGAAGAAAACAGTCACTGAGTTTGTATGTTAAAACTGACTGCTTTTGCCTAAGCAAAACAATATTTTGATTTAATCTTTTTTCTTTTTGTATTTTCTCCCACCGTATGATGTTTCCAAACTTGCTAAAGTTCATTTGTGACTTTTTAATTCTAATGAAATCTATTTTAAAAGGTAGTTGATATCATGGAAAGGCTGATGGCTGTCTTTCAGTTCATATGTTCCAGTGAATCAGATTAAATTTTCATCATATCCTTTGTATTTATTCTCAGAGTAGACACTTGAGCCAGATTGTCATCTACATTAAATGAAGTTGTGTCTCCTTCCTGGTAACCCCAAGCACTGAAATGCCATGTTATTGGGCTAGTCCTTGAGTTTTTATTTATACAAAATCTCATTCTGTTAAATGTGCACTTTTGCATTAGCAATATACCTTTAGTATATTAACAATTACTTAAATGGGGCATATTGTAAATATTGATGTATAGTGATCTGTTTCCTTAGTGGAAAAACTAAAAAGCAATCAGCTAAGTTTCTGTGGAGGTCTGCTTTATACTAGGAGAGACTAGAATGAACTAGGGATTATAGCCCTTGTTTGCCCTTGTACTATTTTTTATTGCATTGTAATCAAACTGTTGGATGGCCAAGTCCCAAGTTTGACAAAGTGGGACAAATCTGCTGAGAGAGCAAGTCTGTATACCTGCATCAACTGCAAATGAGCTGAGGATTTAGCTGTGTTTGAATTTGGGGAACTGAAATTATGTTAGACTTAGAGGAGGTTACTCTCCACAGCTTCTCAGAAATAAAATGTGGCTTGAAAAAGCATTGTCAGCTTTAAAGAGTAAAGAGGTATGTATAAATTACTAGTTCATACAACTAGTCACTGAACTGTCACATACAACTGTCATACAGTTCATACAACTGTCATTGAAGTTGTTACCTTTACAAGAGATTTTGTAAATTTATTTCTAGGGTTCTCTGATCTTAGGCATATAAATTGCACAGGCTGTGTCTGCCAAGCTGCCGGACACCGTGTATGCATCGAGCACGGAGGTTACTTAACAAGTACCTCTGGGGTTTGTATAACTTCATCCTTTTTTATAGGATCTGCAGAGAAAGTGCACTGCCTTTCTCAAAATGTGAGTTTAGAGGCATGCAATAGAGGTGCATCTGCTTTGGTGACAGTCTAAAATACGTATTCCCAGCTAAACAATGAGGTTAAAGTTAACTGTGACAGTGTGGCAGTGCAGGATTTGTATTTTTATAGGCACAGAGTGAAGCAAAAGTAACAAATTTCTGATAATTTTGATTCTTTCTTTTTAAATAATTTTGGAATTCATTAATTCAACTGCACCTGTACAGTCATTTCAGGTCTCTCCTATCTGCTGTCTCTGATCCCAACAGATATTCTGTGGTGATAGGTGCTGTAGCTAAGCACGTTACTCAGCTGCTCCTGCTCCCCTCTCCACGTGTGCCTTACCATCAGCTGGGTATCACTTGTGTTCTGGCAGTTGTAGTGTACAGGTAGCTCTGTCCTGTGCATCATTCAAAAGCTGCTGCTGATCTCACAAAGCTGAAATTGAGTTGTTTCCTTACATACCCTGTTCTGCTGCCTCTAAAAGAAGTTCTTGTTTCTTCATAGTGACTAGTTCTTTCTTTAGTTGTTCTGATCGGGTCACCATGGTAGCTGTGGCTCCATCAGTAGTGCAGTGCTCTGTATTGAAATGCAAGAGGAAACCAGAAGAATGAAAAGCAGGCCTGCAGGGCTTGCTTTGTTTTTTTCTTTTTTTTTGTGAGAGATTCAGCTTTATGCTCCAGCATGTGTATGCTGACTCCAGTTTTTGTGGCTGTGAAACATGCAGAGATTTCTGTGAAGAGCTGCACCAGGGTGAAATAACACCCTGTTAATTATTTATAAATGGTGCCAAGGAGACGCGGAATCTTCTCTGTTCATCAAACTGTCAATCTTTTCTCTAGGAGATGCATCAAAGGAAGATATTGATGTTGCTATGAAGCTTGGGGCTGGCTATCCCATGGGTCCATTTGAACTGCTGGACTATGTTGGGTTGGATACCAGTAAATACATTATAGATGGTACTGCATGCTTCTTTTTTCTGCTTTTCCACTTTCTAGCTAAATTGTAGATGTTCTAATGCAAATGTGACTCTTAATTATTTAAACTGAATGTTTATGGTATAGCCTTTGAACTGTTGAGGAGAAAGGAGTTAGAATTCAGGTCAGAATGCTGTGTGAGTGCAGCATTTGTACTGCATGCCTGTACCCTTTGTACATGGGGACAGAACAGTGGTGGCTTTGCTGACTTCATCAAGTGCTATTGGAAAATAATAATAATAACATTAATTGTACTTTATACAACTAAAAAGAATCAGTGGGAAGAATGGCATGTACTGGAGGTGAGGAATTCTATGAAAAGCAACAAATGCTGAGACTCTCTATCCTTTTACTACCAGCCATATTTTCATTCTTAATTAATAGGAAACCCAGTAAATATCTCAAAAGACATTAAGTGAACCATCTCCCTGTCACTTCACTTAATAAGTGGGTGGATGTTAATACAGTAACAAAAACATACATCATTGGTGATGGTTTCTTGATGGTTGTGTTTTTTTGAATGAGCAGCTTAAGCATTCTCTGAGGCAGAAAGTCACTTGGACAATGGCATTTTCAGTGGAACCTCTTTTGCTTTTAGTCAGTATTGTGGAGTAGTGTTACATTGTTCTAAGCAACATGTGTTTCACAGGTAGAAATTCAACTTGGAATTTCTTTGCATTTGAATTCCTTTTCAGCAGAACCTTTATTTTATTTCCTTGTACTTAACTATGTTTCAAAGGTTCTCCTTAATTGTTTTAAAAATCCTCAGTGGTGGAGATCATAAGGTGTTTGGAGCACAGTGAGCCTGAAGACTGATTGTTAGATTTGTGTGTAATCATCAATACTGATATGGGCTTTATGAAGCTGTACTGCAGGGTCTCAGAGAGCCTAGAATAAGTTCCAGTCCTTCTTCAGTTTTCTGACCTTCGAATATTTTTCTAAGGAGATGCAGATCTGTTATCTTTGCATATAAACAGAACTGTTACTAATTCATCCACTTCCCTTCCTTTCCAGGATGGCATTCATTAGAGCCCAACAATCCTCTTTTTGCACCTAGCCCACTCCTGAATAAACTGGTAGAAGAAAAGAAGCTGGGTAAAAAGACTGGAGAAGGATTTTACAAATACAAATGAACTCCAGACCTCAAGAGGTGTTAAACTATCTGTATATGCTATTCAGCATTGCCATAATACAGGTGTTTAAACCTTCCCAAGGGTAGCACAAGCTGCATTTAGAACATAACTCACTTGTGAGCTGAGTGATTGCACTAGTCAACTGTGGTCAAAGCTTGATTTGGTAGATTGTTTTTTTCTTGTAATTCCAAAAAACTTCCTATGTACAGTGCCTTCATGAAATGTTGATTTTTCTCAGGTGCAGTACAGAATGACAAGCGAATTTATGTATTTGAAACATTATTATACTGATGGGAAAAATACTAAAAATAACCTCACTTTCTTAAAAATAAATTTTTCAACAATTCTGTATTGAGTGTGAGGGCTTGCAGTTGTGTCTTGGATGGAGCCCACAGGGTGGCAGTCTCTTCTCATGCTGGCAAAGGCAGCCTGGAAAGGCAGTGGGTTGTTTTGTTAGGATTTTTCTTAAGTGCACCACTAATCTGTAGATGTAAATTACAGTGCCTTGAACAATAATGTTTTGAAGGACATATTTAAAAATAAATAAAGAATCCCACAATGGCAGACTGCTCCCCAAACAGAAGGTTCCCAATAAAGCATTTAAAAGCAGAGCTTGTGATTTGCTTTGGGGTTTTCTAGCATTTTCAATTAGTGGTTGAGGGCCTACTTTTGCTAGGTGTTGCAGAAACATAATGAAGATTTCTAGGTGATTTCTGTTCTCAGGGGCATAAGCTAGGATGCTCTGAATGTTTTCTAGAGTCCTGCCAATCACCTGTATTTGAAGTGTCATTTTTACACAATACTACTGTAGTTGAGTACCTTCAGGATTGCAATTGGGAGTTTGTGCTGTGTAAACAAATAAGTGTATCTGGCTGTGTGAGGCACCTTCTGTTTTGCAATTTCATTTCCTTGGGGCTTAGCAGAACTGAATTAGTCCATGGTGGGAGTGTATCAAATCCTGTCTTTTCTCCAAGTATCACAGAGCAAGTGGGCATGAGGATTGGTGTTCAGTTCCACTCAGTAGTAGCCTTCCTTTACTTTCTGTACTTAGTGCTTATATATATATATATCTTTAGTTACAGAAATGATGAATAATTATTTAATGCCACGTTGCTTCTTCCTGCCTCCTCCATCATCTAATTCAGATTGCATATAAAGAAACTGAGGCTGACAGATGTTAGTTTCCTGGCACATGATCACATAAGAAATCTCTGAGTAGAGAATAAAATTTTTGGTTTATTGGATCCTGGTCTTAATTACTTATCATCTAATTTTGAGCTACTTGCCTTCAAAGAAAAGGGTTAAAGGAAAGAAACAGTACTATAAACAGTCTCTTTCTTTTACTAATATATTGTTAAACTGATTTGGTTTTACTGAAATACAGTCCACTTTTTACATATGAAGTCTGTTTCACTGAAGGTTCCTAATGCTTGTAGCTCAGTTTAGTGACTTTTAAATACTGCAGGGTGAAGTTAGCTTTAGTACTACTGTTTTCAGTAGTAATTAAAAATGGGAATGTGTAAAACCCTTGTGTCTTAAAAAAATGCTATTTGTTTTTTACAAAAATCCACTTAGGTAGAAGTAATTTGTTACTGCTCCCTTTACTTGGATGATGACCTTTAATTTGGAAAGGGGAAGGGTTATAGCAAGGCATTGGCTATTTAATGTTGAACGTGCAAAATATTTTTCACTAGTAAATGTGCTACTTTAGAAAAATAAACCTTCTGTAAAACAGTGTTTTCTTTTCAGGAGCTCTAACAGGTACAGTATGTGTATATGTAATAAATTGAAGAAACCTGAAAAAGAGGCATTTGCGAGTTGGACTTGCTATTTGAGAAGAGACTTTTTTTTTAGCAGAATGGGCCCTGTGGATGGAAATACTTTAATGGTGGGTGGACATAGTTTATTTTATCAGCATGTGGAGTGCTGTGCCAGGATGAGTAGAGATGAGGTAAAGGGTGAAAACTTCAAATGCTCCCTCTTAAGTCTAGATCAGAATGCTGAGTGGTAATTTAATGACTGACTGTAGTCATTGAAGCAAAGTAAGCCATTTCTTTTGCTCCTCATTGGGGAGGCATGGAGAATGTAGAAGTCCCTTTTAAGGGAGGAAAATTAGGGAATTAGCCAGAAGTAGGATATTAAATAGTCACTCCTGAATTTTACAAGAATTTCTACTGCTTTGATAGTTTAAAGATTTCCAGAGAGCTTAAAGAATATGTAATGAAATAATGGAATTGTGTGTTGCCACCTTTCCTCAGTAAAGATTATTTCCCATCCCTTGCTGTGGCTGTGACTTGAAGCAGAGGTACATGAGCCACCTTCCACTGCACACAGTGTTGATGAAGGGGAATCTCCTGCTGGTCAGTACCTCAGACTAGCATGCAGTACATTAGACCTGCTCTCACCATTATTAATAGTGGAAGGGACATTGTGGAAAAAATTAGGGATAGAAGAGAAAGGAGGGAAGGGTGTTTGGTTTGCCTCGCTGTCTACTTCTAAAACCTTTAGTCTTATCCTTTCTGCCAGCAGGCCTCACAGATTCAGAGCATTTTCCCCACTTTGGTCAAAGCTTTGGGATGTACGCTTGGCACAGCTCGAGGGCAGCTTGACAGCCAACAGCTGAGGAGTCGGATGTGAGCCCACCTACTGCAGCTGGGAAGATGGCTCCAGATTGAGCATCTGGGTCATTTCAGCTGCCAAATGTGCTCCATCTGTGGTCACCCTAGCTGCCGACACGGTGGGGGAGAAAGCAGGAGCAGAGCAAATTTTAAACAGGGACTTGAAAGTGGAATCCTTATTGGGCAGAGGAGGGTGCTCTGCAGGAGTGGCTTATGGAACATAAAGTGCAAGAGGTGGCAGTAAAGTTTGATCAGAAGAGGAATTGAGTGTGTAAAATTGATTGACTGAGCAACAGCATAAAATAACTTGGAAAGTTATTTTTTCTTTTATAGATGACATGTATTTGTCCCCCAAGCCATCTGACCCAAGGGTTTTGAGGCGACAATGCAAATATCCTTCAAAAACCAATTAACAGGAGTTAACTCCAGCATCTAGCATTGGCTCTTCAGAGCCATGAGATGCAGTACTACCAGCCCTGTACCTCAGCAGTGAATCAGGTCTCTGAAAAGCAAAGGTGGTGGCTTCTGAATGAGATTCCATTGTGGTTTGAGTTTGTTTTCTTAGTACTGTATTTTGTGGCTTGTTCTGTGGATGAGGCTCTTACACACCTCCAGGTATCTGTAAAACTTTTGAGGTTCATCAGCTGATCTCTTCTGGAGACCCACTTACTATAAATTAGTGTGTATTTATCAGGGTGAAGAAGCAAAAAATAACAAATTTGCTGTATAAAGTGAAGTGTAGTGAGATACGATTGTCTTGTTAAATCTGTATCTGTTACTAGAATGAGACGGGCATCTGAAAAAGAGGTGGTTTTTTTATCTGCCCAAAAGGTGATTTTGGTGTGAAAAGGTCTTGTATGTTCCTGGCTTTGTGCCAGGCTTTGGTCAGTAAAGTCTGCAAGTGACTTAGATGCATGCTAATGCAATGCAGTGTATTCCTGTGGCCAGGTGCGGTGCTAGGAGGTGGGTGCTAGAGGATGGAGGTACTAGCAGACATTCTTTGTTGTTTAATGATGCTTGTTATTCTTGCATCTAGAGAAAGCCCCTTTACAGTACCAAATGACTTCAAAGATGTGGGCAAACTACACACAGCTTCTGTAGTTTGTAGAGACCAACTTTTCCTAAAAATTTACTGCTGACAGTTTTGGAGCTAATTTTTGCAAGAGAGGCACCCATAGCTGTGGTGCTATGTTCTTCCTTTTCTAATTAGTACCACAGCAGTGACTCACATCTCAGTATTTTTGTTCATTACAGTTTGTAACCATGTGAGCAATTATAAAACTGACCTGAATAATGCCTTTTCCCTGTGCATTTTGGAGGAGCTGAGACCGGGTCCAAAAAGCATATGCTGTAATTCTTTTGAGAGCTAGATCTTTTCATGTTATATGTTCCTTCAGTAGCTTTTCCTGTTATTCACAGCCAGAGGGATGTGCTTCTACTGAATTCTGTTAGAGAAGGGTTAAGTAGAGCCACAATCTGGTAATTGCAAAGATGATTTGTAGAATGATCTGCCTTGAGCTTTATGATCTTCTCAAAAGTTCACATCAAAACTGAAATCGCTCTTTATATACCATTTACTATCCAGTATACTTGTTCACTTATAAATGCAATGCTATGCAGAGTCTTAAATGTATGAGATCACAGAACAGTCTGTGATGATGTCAGGTATTACTGATAATATATTAGATTTAGGTTTGTATGCCCATGAAGCAACTTTGCACTTGTTCAATTCACTCTTCTGTTTTATTCCCCTAGAGGTTTTCTGTTTGGTTTTCCATAAATTGCAAATAACTCATGGCAGTGCATTCTTTGCAGAGAAACCAGCACTATAAAGCTCTAATGCTGGATGGAAGTTTTGGTTGCTTCTGGGGCAGGAATAATACAAAACATCAAACCTAGTTATTAAAGGAGCCATTTCTTTTGTCATGTGGTGTGGCATGAGGCATGGTAGTGAGACGTAATGCCAGGATTTGTTTCCAGCCTGGGGTCAGAGGCTGCAAGTTGGCCGCAGCACAGGAGGATATTTTAGCACAAGGCTTTTGCTTGGCGGGCACTAAGGAACTTGTCGCTTACTTTGGCTGTCCCGTGCTGCCAGATAACAGGATTTTTTCCTAGCCTGTTGTTTGCTGCTGCTTTGCTTTGTGCATCTCTGTCCTGCCTGGTAACAGCTTCTTCTATTCTGGTCCATTTTTTCTGCCAGCAACCACTTCTAGGGTGGTTTTCTGTAAATGGAGAAACCCTTACAGTATTCACTAGTTAAAGAATGCAAGTTTTTTGTCATTTGTAACTTAAACCCCCCATTTGGAGTCTTAGCTTCAGCAACAAAAATGTTGTGGATTAACCACTTTCACCAGCAAGAGGCTTTCTGATGAGCTGTGGGAAGAAGTGTATGCTTGGTGGTAGGTCTACAGTAAACAGCTGGAATTTGCATGTGGTGAATTAGCACCAAATAAAATCCCCTTTTTTTTTCTTGATTATCCTTGCATACTCAAATGGATCTATTAAACATTTGTGCAATAGAAATTGGTAAAACCACACATTTAGAATAAGTGGATCTTGGTTGGGCACAGGCTGACACTGCTCTGTTGGTGGCAGGACCTATGTAGGTAACATATAATCCAAGGAAGGGACCACTGATCCCTGACTCCTTGGCATGCAGTGGTGCCCTGACTTGGATTGGAGCACTGCAGTCATTTAAAGGAAGCCCTTGCTTCTACACAGAATCTTTACCTACTTTACATCGACTTTGTTTGGGATCTGTTGCTTTGACTCTTACACAGCCACAAGCCTAAGCATGTGTAAGATACACTGCATTTTTATTTTGCAGGTTTTTTAGTTGGTGGTTTTCTCTAAAGAGGTTGTAAAAGGTAAACTGTTTCTGACAACTGCTTTATTTCTCTGAATATGTCAAGAGGGATAATGGGTTCCTTACAGCTGATGTTGCAATTCTTTCTTCATTGCAATTTAGGGTGAAATTTCTAAAACCCTTTTATTTCAGTTGGAAGCCTAGTGATATTTTCCAGAATGTCTAAACAGATGAGGCATCTAGCTTCCTATGATTTCTTCTCAGCACTGAAATACCTCTCAGAACTTGTGAAAAGTACTTATTGAAGAGCCTGATTTTGGGGGACCCAGGTTTTTTTTTAATCTTGAACCTAATTTCCAAAATAATGGGGAATATTAGAAAAGAACTGGCATGGACTTTAATGGCAAGTTCTGCCACCTCCCTTCAGTTCTTGAGACAATGTGAAAGAAAACAGCCACTTTCATACTTTTCTTCCTCTGTTTCCTCTTTTTCTACTTTCTTGAACACAATTACTTGCAGGAACAAAATTCTGCTGTTGCTAATTAGTAACTTCAGACTATAGCAATCAGACTGTGCTAACAGACTGAAAAAAGCACTGCCTCCTGATTTCTTCACCATCTCCTTTCACTTTCTTTTGAATCAAAGGGTTATCCCATCTGCTTACTGGGATTGATTTCTGAGTGTTTCTGTGACATCAGTGTCAGAGAATGAGCAGTGAACACCCAAATAATGTTTTAAATGCCTTAAAAGACTTCTGTGAGTCCTTTGAGGAGGAGCATGGGTGAAATAGACTGCAAGGGAAATAGTTCATTGAGAGGGAGCTGATTTGAATGAGGCTGTGGATTCTGAAACCAGTCAGGATACTTTTAGGAAAATGGCAGTGTGTGTGAAGTGTGAGGTTGAGGATGAGCTTGAGGATATTTCTTTTAATAGGAAAGAATATGGGGGGACAGGGAGAAGATCATATGAATTTCACGTAGGTGGTTTTCCTGGTACCGTTTTTTTTATTGCTTTAAACAAAAGCATTACTTAAAACTGAGGAAGAAGTCTTTCTCTTTCCTAGAGACATAGCATTTTATTTTTGGCTAAGACTGAAAGCTATTGTTGCCTAAGTTGACGCATAACTGGTGAATCTATGAACTGAAGCCAGTATTGTTACTTAGATCTAAATTTGTAAGGACATTTGGTTGTCATAGATTAAATGATGAACATATAGTTTACCTCAAAGACAGTTATACTCTGAAGACTATTTTCACACGTTTACACCTGAAATCATTGCTAAGCCTATTGACATGTTATATTTGAAGTAGCAGTGGAAGGGGAGAATAATGGCAAACAATGAGTGTGTCAAATGGTTGTACAATTGGCACTATCTTCACCCACAGGCTCATTGCTTTTTAGCAAAGGCTTTTCCACAGTGGTAGACATTTCTAACATTACAAGGAGGAAAGTTTCTAGTAAAACCTATGACTTTGAAAAATTGCTTTTATTCTGTTTTTAGGGAATGAACTGTTTCAGTGACAGATACGATTGGGCTTAGCTACTGCTGGTATCAGTTTGACTTAGAATTTCATGCCATTCATGTTATGAGAGTAGTGCTAGTCCACAGGCACATAGCCTTACAATGTATTTGTATTGAAATTGGGAAATAAAATCTAAAAATCAGCCTAAAAGGAGTACTATATTCTCTAACTTCTGCATGCAAGGACATTGTTTTGGAGAACTTGCTGAATCTGCTGGGGAACGGGAGAGAAATAACAAAGTTTGATATCTGGCAGCTGGAAATCCAGCAGGTGTTAGTGGACTTTAGATACCTTTGACTAGAAGTGATTTCAAGGTGTGAATTAACAAGGACATCCTTCAACCCCAACTACTGTATGCTGTGAAGTGTGGCAGGCTTTTCTATCCTGGTTAGGGGTCGTCTTCTGCAAATCACTTTATTTAATTAAGTATTGGCCACAATGTCTAAAAGAAACTGGATGAAATCTGGTAAAGGGACCCATGAGAAAGTCCTGCCTAGTCTTCATTGTTCAGCTGGGAGTGATGGGTAGTTGGAACTGGCATTTGCACCTTTCCATTTCATCTTTTCTGTGAGTTGTTGCTTCTGCTTAGTTATACCCTCAGCCTAAGCGTGGGTCTCTTCATGCTTTCCTGGGGTCATGGCAGGGTAAATGCTACAATAGCAGTAGTGCCCAATAGAAAATAGTTCAGGTGAAACTCTTAAATCCACGCCCATCAGCTTTCTCTGTGCTTTGTTCTCTCTGTTCTGTCTGGGTTTCCTTGCCATTGCCTCTGAAAGTGAGCTAACTCCTGCCCAAAAAATGGCAAAGGGTTAAGCTAGTGAGACAATGGCTGGAGTAAGGTGAACTTAAGAATTCTTCGATAGATACATATTTTTCATATATATATACACTGATAAATATAGTATATTCCATGTTTATATCATTGTGTGGTTGCTGTTATGATAACTATACCTGTAGTGTAGTTGTATGCCTCTCATTTAAAATATCCCTTAATTCTTCTATCTGTGGTTTACATGAGTTACATATAATTGCATCTGATCCTCACAACATACCTGGGAGCTAAGGAAGTACCATCCTTCAAACGTGCTTGGGGAACAGATATGCAGGGAAATTCTTTCTTCAGTTGTCTAGAAAATAGTCTTTCTCCCCTTTCTTTCTTCAAATTGCATTTATTTCCAAACTGGACAGAGTGAAAATACAGTATAAGTGTTAGACCTGTGCTAGATTTAAGTCCACTTTTTTAGGTTCATGGGAAATCCAGCATTAGATCACTGGAAAGGAGGGACTGCTGCTGAGTGGGTGAGAGCAGTTAGCAAAGCTGTTTCATCAGCAGGGAACTCTTTCTGCCAATGAGGACAGGCCAAGAGCAGAAGAGTCAGTCAAACATGACAGAAAGGGGAGGAGGGAGGAGCCCTAGAGTAGAAGTCAAGAAGAAATCAAATGGACTAGAGGAAGAAGGGAGTAAACTGCTTGAATATTGAGAAACGGCTTGCAATTCAGTTTCAGTATGTAATTTCAGTAAATTCACACTTACTAAACAATTAAATATGGGTAGTCATTAGTTTAGAGTACCAGTATAGGCAGAACTAGACTGCTCAGTGATTAACTAATCACTGTGAGTGGTTTAATTTCTGGGTCATACAGTTATACCAGTCCCACTCAAAGGGAAACTTTGAGATATATGAAATCTGCCTTATAAAATTTGAATTTTCAAACAGTGGCTAAAACCATTCATGGTTAAATTTGTTGAGGGTTATTAGATTAAGGTGTTTTGATTGTGAATTCTTTCAGGTTATTGTCATAAAAAGTTGAGTACGGTTTGAAGCTATTGGGTCTTTTACAGGAAAAAAGCAGTGGCTGTTCTGTCACATGATTTGTTTGCAAATATGATTACTGCCTATTAATTTAGGATTAATAGAGTGTAGAATGAAAGAAGTTGCTGCCGATGTTAATAATGACAAAATTAAATATTTCACAGAGAAGAGTAAGAAGAAAAAATATTTCAGGGTAGCAAAAGCAGCAACTAGAATGTAAGAATCTTGCCCATCTCAGGCTTTTTTCAGTCAAGGGATGTAGTCACTGCCATGTTGTGATGTGTGCTGTCTCCTCTTTTGTTACCCAGCACTTTGCTTTCATTGGCAGATGCCAAGAAAAACTAATCCTTCTATAGCATTCTGCTTTGTCAAGATCTTCCTTGTTTCTCTGCCTTTTTCTCTCTGTCTTAAAACAGAGATGTCCTAACTCAGCCAAATAGATATCCTGTAGGACTTTTTTTAGCCACTTTTCCTAGCTCTAGGAAATTTGTACAAATTCAAAGAATGGCCTCTCCAAATAACTCTTCTGACCATCATTAAATTTTGGACTATGTTTTTCGTTTTTTTTTTTTTAATTGTGCTCAAGATTTTATGATGTCATTTATCTTTTCTACAGCGAAGAGTACAGACCACTTCTTGGGTGAGTTGCTCTTGTAGTATGAAGCAGAAATTTTTCTCCAAGCTCTGCTCGTTTATGCTGATTTTCCATAGCTGACAGGTTAATGAATCTGTTGCTTATTTGAATATGTTTGGTTTCTGGAAGGTGGAATGAATGAGTTTATCAAAATGTGGTTTGTAGAACATCATTCACAAGAAGAAAACCTTAGTTTTCTAAGGTTCCCAGAACAAGTATGCAGTGACTGTTATCTCAGCCAAGCAGACATCTGTGATTCAGTGAAGGCATGGTTGTTGCAGGAGGAGTGTCCCACCCAAAGAGAAGACATCATTTAAAACCCATGGCCCGAAGGTGTGACTGTTTATCTGGGAGGATGGGGAGCAGTATTTCAGTTCTTGTTTTGACCTGGCCGAAAACTGGTGGTTAAGAGGTTCATTTCCCCTATTTCTGGCACATATGTTCCTTTTCCTGGGCAGATGCCCATTTGGTTGCTTGGCTTTCTAAACCTAAGCTTCATATCTATGAGGAGACTCAAAGGATGAATTCATACATTAATCCAGAGTTTCTCTTCCTGATGTGTAGTGGAGAAATGAATGTGTTTGGGCATACTTTCTAGGTTTTTGGTTTCATCTTGGGATGTGTTTATAGCCAACCATTTTCCTGTTACAGCTTCTCCTTTTGGCTGACTTTCTTTTTAGCCTAGTAGTTTTTCACTGACCTGACTTAGGAGAAATGTATTGATAGCTCACAGACTTCTGGCTATTTGTGGACTTATTTCTTTCCCCTCTAATGTTCTACTTTGTGTCAGGTCCTTATTCTGGAGGAGAGGCTTCATTACATGTTAATTCCCTTGCAAATGAAGGGGGAAAACTGCAGCTGCCTTATAGGAGAGGGTACAGGGCATTTCTTAAGTCTCAGTAGTGTCCTTCATTTTCTGCCAGTTTTGTGTTAGCCTAATTAGCTGCCACATAGATCAGAGCAGGAGTCCACCAGGAAATGGAATGGTTGCTTCAAAGCCTTGTGCACTGTAGTGCTTTCAAAGGAGTGCAGACAACTGATGTTGTGGATTCTACTGTCCTAGAGCCTGGAGCAAGGATTGGGTCCTTAAGGTCCTACATTTGCTGCAAATTGACCCATCCATCCAGCTATCCCTTGTACAGCTAAGCTACTGCCATTTCTGTTGCCTAACCCAAAGCGGAAACGACAACAGAAAATAATTCAGTAGAGCTGGTGAGTCCCTCAAGCACAACTAGTGAATCTGTCATCACTTGCTACGTAGGAAGCCAAAGTTAGCTGAAGCATTGTTTTTTTATGTAACACAGGGAAAATGGCTCTGGTCCAGGTGATCCAGAAGCCTGAGGAGCCAGCCCATCCTGTGATGTTGGCCTGATTAGCTGTAAATAAACTTGGCTCAGCTCCCCTGTTCTGTATCTGCTGGTTTTGGTGAGGGGAGGGGGAAGGCTGTGTGTTTCCTACATACTGGGATAGCTCTGTGTTCATGAACTAGACTACCCATGCTGTGATCCGTGCAAGAACTGCTTTCAGTACATGCACAGAACCAAGTGTGGAGGCAGAGAGTGGTTTGTGAATGCTTGTACAGAAGTGTCTGGATAATTAACTCATCCATGAGGTAGGAGCATTTAAATCTCTGAAGATGTTTTCTGTGGGAAACACAGGATAATCATCTCCTCAGGCACCCAAAAGAGACAAGGTTAGATTCTGATGTCAGCCTAAATTGCACATCAGGAGTTTAGGTGCTGGTTTGAGTCTCACCTGGAGTAATTCGTTCCATGTCACAAGGATTTACACCTAGTCTTACTGCCAGGGTAGCACCATCGTTGCTTGGCTATCTTTACTAGCTCATCCATCTCCACTGACAAGTTGGCACAGTACAGTGAGGGCTCTTAAGGTCCCACAGGAACAAATTCCAGTTAGCAGGGGAGGGCAGGAGTGGACACAGACCCAAGCCATGGGGGGCATTCTGGGAGAGTGGGGTTACTCTGTTTCAGGTGTTCTCATGGCAGCATCCTAAGCCTTGCATATTAGTTAACCTTTCCCATAGCTGCTGTATGTGAAAGGTCTTTGATCTATGAATGAGCCCAACACATGGTGCTTGTTCACTGTATGTTAACAGCAGAGATATTATCTTTAGCTCCCAAGTTCTTTTTTTTCACTATTAGAGATTAAAGACTTTTCATCCTTAAGGCAGGCAACTGTTCACAACAGTGTACTGGGGACAACATGCTACATGAAGCCGACACTTCCATTGGGAACAATTTTTTTCAAAATGGGTAAATGGCTTTTTAAATAGCCATTAAAAATCTAAATGAAGTAGTCATGTTTTATAAAGTTCTAAAAAGAACTGTTGTCTTTGGAACATGTAATTTGCAGATCTCACTGCAGTAATCCTTGATTTAGAACAATTACAGCACTAAGTACTTGCTTTTTTCCCCTTCAAAAAACAAAACCAAACCCCAAACCAAAAGCCAGACAGGTTTCCAGCAAAGGCTGGGATAATTGAATGGAAACATAGCCAAGTCTTGCAAAACTCCAGTATACAGTTGCTATTCTCTCGAGATATTTTCTCGTGCCATCTGAGAGCCTAGTCATTTGTTTTCCTTTTTTTTTTTTAAGGTAATCACTAGTTGCTAGAAATAAATATTGCAAGAACTAATATGCTGGTTGCAGCCTTAAAACTGGGCATTGTATGCAGTGTACACTGGTTAAGAGAAAGCTGTTTTGTAACACTTTTAATTATGAAACTTCTTATGCAACTGAGTTAAAGGGTCATTTATGAACAATCCAATTCCAAAGCTTCCTTAGGCAGTAACTGACCTATGTCATTTCTTGTAGCTTAAGCTTGACTCAGTCCAGTCTCACACCAAACAAGATTTGGGAGCTGGAATACAAAGAATGGTGATTCAATGTACAGTTCATAATATTTCTTTTCCACTCCCAAATCAGTGGAGTAGTTTATCTATGGCTCCAGTGTCTGGGTTTTTTTAAGTCCCTTAGTAGAAGTGAGGCAGCTGTGCTGCTTGCTATGGCAGCAACATCTCCCATGCACCACTGGCAGTAGGCAGGCCATGCCAACTCTGGATCTCTGACCATGAAACCAGGCCTTGCACAGCTGATTCTGCAGCCAGCTTCAGTCCCTGGCTGTGGGCTAATTTGTACAGCTACAAGAAATTTAATGGTAGGCCTCTACCTCTTGTGTGGGCATGGACTGCATCTGGAGAGAAGCAAATCCATATTCCTAATCATCAGCTTAAAACCACTGCTCCCTTCCCTTTGATTTTGCTGGGAAAATGATGATGGAGGGATCCTTAGTACTTCCACTTAGGCCAAAGCTAACTGAGCAGCATTGAGCCTTCCCCCTTCCTTATTCCTGGGATGGAACTGAGACTTCTCACTTTTCAAAGAAAAAGTCATTTTCCAAAATCACTTCAGGTGAGCAAACAACCAGATGCATTGCATTTCTTACAACAGAAGACTGAGCCAAAAGACTTCTGCCTTTAGAAGTGACTGTGCCTTCTTGAGCCGGCTTCTACCTTTGAGGGATTCTAGCAAAAAGCATTTTCTTTTTTTTGAAAGCCAGTTTTAAAGACAGTTATCTTTAGTTTTATTACAAAGCTTTTATTAAAAAACAAATGCTCAGCACATTAACTCAAACTGGAATGACAAAAAAAAATTGGTTGACAGTATTTTTGGCAAAGGCTGTGCCTTACTATTTTAAAAAATGGGTACATCAATGCTCATTTCAACAACTGGCATAAAATCCCACTAACAGGCTAACAAAAACAGATACAAATACAGAACAATTGAAGTAATAATTCAAGTGCTGGGCTTTTTACAAGGAGAAGGGGAATGGGTGAGAAGGAGAACTCACTGCAGTCAGATTTGCTGGATGTATTGCTTATGTTTACAGAGTAGATGATGCAAGACTAACATGTCTACTGACCAGCTGACTGTTGTTACATTTATTTAGTTCTATAGGACACTGTAGTATATAGACCGAGAGGCCACTATTTGTTACAAATAGTTTAACACAACAGCCACCTTTTTTCCATACAGATTTTTCCTCTGGCAGAAAAAAAAAAGAAAAACTCCTTTTATTTAAAAAGTATTTCAGATTTCTGACACTTGTTTAAAAGCTCATACCTAGTAAAATATACACCAAAGAAATTACAAACTAAAAGTTAAAATATAAAAGCATTCAAGTTTCTTAAAAAAAAGCTAAAACCAAAATTGATCCTGTCGCACCATTAAATAAAAAGAAGGTTGAGCGTATCATCCTGGTCCAGGCAAATTCCATTCCTCGATGTGCTGTATGGGGCAGCTGTGGTCTACGTTATTCTGCTGGCTGAAGCAGGCAGAGACAGCCATGCTACTGTGTTTGCTGACTCAATATGGACACAGATGAGACGGGAGCTTAAGAGTGCAAGGCAGAGGTGAAGACAAAAGCTGCTCTGCTGACCCAGGAGCTCATTTGCTCTATTTATATCGGGGCTGGACCTCGTGATAGTGAAGGATTTTGGCAGTGATTGTCTTTATGATTCAGTGTCTCTAGCAGTGACATCAGGGTGAATGACATCCTAGACAGACTCCTTGAGGGTGGTCTGTGTGGATGAAGGACACACCTAGGGTTTAACAAGCTTCCATCTCCAGAAGGGGTCCTGGTGTCGCCGCCTTTGCTTTGCAAGTTGAGAAAGCATTTCTTTTCCCACCTACAGGGAAGAGGGGGGAGAAAGAGAGAGACAGAGTGATAAAGACTATCTGAAGCCCTTAAAAAAGAATTCTTCAAACAAGATGGTGATGAGTCACTGTAATTCTTACAACTGTATTAGTGGAATGTGCGTTACAATGTCAAAGTTAAATGCAGAATTTATTACTACTTGATTTTGCTTTAAGTTTGCAACCATATTTATGGAAAGTACTTTGGATTGTAAAGAGATACTGACTAGAAAGGTGGGGTTTTAAACATCCAGCATATTACAGAAGTACTTCCCTTTTGTAGTGGATTTCATTTATCTACAACATTTGACCCAGATACCATTACAAAATTAGACATCCTCAGGCTTTAGAACTGCAGTGCAGTGGTTGAGGTCAATTAAGCCTCTATTTCAGAGCCTCAAGCTCTACTCCCTGCAGACATGAAAAAATGCTGTCTTCTGCAAGCAGTTTGGCATAGGAATGTGGTGGATGAGGCTTGTGTCAGCACTGATTCTACCATCCATCCTCATGACTGGAGACGATCTGTTCTGCTCTTCAGTGGGTAGGGAACATCTTCCAGCTGTATAAGAACCATGGGCCTCCTCCCTAGCATTGAAGTTCACTAGATCTTGGAAGAATTTATATTCTTAGAGCACATGAAATGGCCACAATACAGGCCTAATAGGAATTGCTCATCCAGAGAGGAACAGTTTTTCCTCACTAGGTCTCTGGGTTACATCAGCTGATTTATGAAATTGCCAACTCAACCATCACCCTTGCCCTTCTGATCCAGACAAGTGGGTTATAACAGTATCTCCACCCAAAATCTCTCTGAACGAGTCAGACGTTTTTCCACACATGGACACATGCTCTCCAGTAACTGTTTGGGGATTATTGGTATCTCAGAAAAATCAGCATTAACCTCTAGGTCTCCATGTACTACTCAACTGCCAAACAAGTAGAAGGTTCAATGAGCAAATCTTTTGAGAGTGATCAAAATTAGCACAAGAATGCAGTTCAGTGGAGAAGGTAAACGAATTTTCACCAGAAGAAACACAAAATGCTTAGTCACATAAAGAAGATAGACTGCCAGCACCTTGAGTCACACAAGGCATGACAGAACAAGTTTATGAAGAAATGGTTTAAACCACAAGTAAAACTTCTTTTAGATTAATCATGATAGATAGACTGCTAAAGGCTGCAAGAGCCACAAGCTGAATTAGTCAGCAAATTTTACATTACATTACATTTCAGCAGTATTTAAACCAGGGCCATTTATAACTAAGCACCCACCTCCCATCTGCTGCAGCTTCCATGTAAAACCATTACAACATGTAGTGTTTCACTCATAGTGGCTGAGTAGCGTGGCAGCTCCTGAGTAAGGGAGTTACACTGCTTCATGTAGTTCAGAGTAGAAAACCTCTAAAACTGATTTTGTACCCTTTGGTTTTAATCAGCATAAATTAATAATCAGCATAAGCTGAGGCCCCAAAATCTTACTAAACAAGTTGACTCCTTATCAGAGGTCACCCACATGGCTGTTGTTATAATGGAAAGGAAGGTTGAGGACACTTAAGTTTAGCTGCAGACAAAGGTAGAAAAGACCAGCATGAATTTATAGCAAACTTCTCTGCTCTGTATAGCTTAGATTTGATGCAGACTCCCCTGTTGCCCAAATATTGCCATCCCTGATACATAAGGAGTAACTTACACCTGCTGCTGGTAGCCACAAAAGGACATTTAAAGCCACTGAGGCCTCTTAAACAGCATAGCTAGAAGTCCACTGGCAAACCAGCAGTTTCAACAGAGGTGGTCTGTAGTGACTAATTCAGTTCCTATTTCCTCATAAAACCAGCCCATGTCCCAACTAAAAAAAACCTCCTGAGCTTCCTGCCTTTTTTTTTTTTTTTTATTTTTTATAAAGTAGCGCAGTGCTCCGTAACACGTGCGGATCAAAGAACTACGAAGGGCTCTACCTTTCCAGGGAGCACGAAAGAGAGGCCAAGCAAACAGCAGAGAAACACTGGGGAGAGCACCCTGCAGCTTTATATTTATTTTGTGCCTTTTCATCCCAGATTTTCAAAGGTTTGGTCCAGGTTGCTCTTCCTGGGAAGGTTTTCCTCTCAGTCTTACATGAAAACATTCAGCTTCCTGTTGAGGAATGGCCTTGAGGCGCCAGGCCAGTAGTTCACAGCAGTCTGATACAAGCGCTGTGATTCAGAGCGACTCCCCATTAGCAGCCAGGAATGTCTACTTCACTGAAGGAAATGAAATGCTCTTCTGTTGAGATGGTTCCCTGCCTCCTCCCCCCTTCCCTCACCAGCAAGCTGTCTTTGAAGTCAGGAGGTTAAAATAACGACCGTGGCCTTGCTCTGGCCCTCAGCTTTTTCCAACAGTGGCCATTGCTTCTTTCTCAATCCAGAGGCAGCTTTTGCAGCGCCTGCCTCCTCTCCATAGCTCCTAACCATGCCCAGCTCCTCTAGAGACACTGCAGACACTACAGTGATTCTGGATGGGGACAGGCACAGGGAAGCCCCGCATATTTTTATTTCCAAGTAGTACAGCAAATTACACAGTAGCTATCTTGAAAACAGCATCTAGAACCCAGCCTTTCCCCTGCTGCACATTAAGGCTAAATGCTGGAAATTGCTTCTACTGCTGATAAACCAAATAATACCTAAAAAATATGAGTGATGATGGTGTTGCATTACAGATATAAAACAGGTCAAATCAGGATTCTTTTCAAGAAACCACAGGCATGTGCTAAGGAGACTGAAGACTTCCCACATCTAAGGCTTCACTGGGGGGCTGCAGCTGAAGTCTCGCCAGGCAAGGCATGCCCTAGCAAAGCCCAATCCACAAGTGAAGTCGGCACAAATCAAAGACTGCAATTACAGCTCCCTGGCTGTGGTTAGGCTTCAAAGAAAGTGCTGCAAGTCACATTTTACATATGTGAAGTCTTGAGCCTTAGCCACAATAGGAGGCACTGTCTATGCCATTTGCAGTGTACATCTGACTGCAGGAGGAAAGGGGAAAAAGAAAAAGAAAACAGCACCTCGAGAAAGAAACAGACATAAGATTCAAGAATAAGGGAGTGCATACAGAAAAGCCTTACTATTGAAGTGAAAAAACTAATTCAAGAATTGCTACAGTAAAACCAAAGTCTCTTAGCAAGCCTGGGCTCACTGGCTGAGGGGATCACAAGGGGATCTGAAGTCCTCCCTGTGCTTTGAAATGAGATGGATTGCAGGGTGGGACCGCAAAGGTCTTGCTCTCCTCTGGTCTTTTAACTTTTCTAGAACAAGGGAGAGAATTATGCAGCTTCATCCAGGTCATGCTAATCAGAAAAGGTTATTGAAGAAAGTCAAGAGTGTCCAGGTCAGTACAGGAATAAGTATGGTAAAAGAAATACCTAACGCTTCACAGAGGGCAAGGGATATTAAACATTTAAAATGAGGTACTTCTTTTCTACACCTTTCCCTATCACACTGTTTGGATAGAGTTCTAAGAAGAGACAAGACTACATATAACAGGCAGTTACATGGGTTTTTTTGAAAAAAAGAAAAAACTTAATCTCCAAACCTGTCTGTTAATCTGGTACTTCAAACAACATGGCAAATGCAGGGACCCAAAAGCTGAAACTGTAATTTTCTTTGTAGGTCCAAAATGAACATGTTCAACTTACTGCCAGTTTATTCCATACTGCAGAAAGCTGGCTATGCAAAACCAGGTCATTATTTATCATGCTGTTTGTGAAGTCCCTCTGTATTTTCTTTAACACCAGAGCTGGAGAGGGTTTCAGGCACAAGCAGATAGATTCCGGCATTGCAGTCTGCTCCTCTTCCTGCCCAGCTGTGCCATGGTTTGTGGGTTTAGCCCAAACCAGATCCTTGAGATGTTCAGGGCAAACACAAACAAACACTCCACAACTCTTGTTGTTTCTAAACAAAAAAAGCACCTCCCAACAAACCCCAGTGATTTTAGTAATCCAGTTTGCTGCAGGGTCCCACAAGCTGTTACAAAACATGGATGGAGAGACCTACGGGAGACAGGAAAAAGCCCTCTCTGCAAGAGCTGGATACCAGCAGGCAGCAGAGGAAACTTTTTAAACTGCTTTTGTATCCAAAGAAATGACATAAAATTGTACCCTAAAACTGTAACAGATGCTGCCATGTTGAAATTCTGTTAGTATGAAGCTTTTCTTGGTCTGTCCAACCCCTCCATCCCCCTTGCTACTTTTAACCTTGGCCCATTGCTGGTAACTGAGTGGAGACTCCAACAGCAAATTATTCACTGGTGTTTTAAATGCCCTGAATTAACTGCCCCTGAAATACCTCTCCATTAACTACAGGTGAAGCCTGGAGTCCTAACTTCTGTCCTCACGGTTTGACCTCAGCTACATGCATTAAATGAGCAGCAGGAATATTCCTCCCCCAGCCTTCCCAAGCCAGAGACCTCTTCCAGAGCAGATTAGTTTCAGCATGGAAAACACCCAGGTATATTAGGGTTCCCATTTTGCACAGCTGATGGCAATGATGCCAAGCAGGTGTGGCTCTTATCAAAGGCCCCCAGTGTAGGCAGCACAAAACTACAAGCTCTATCACTGAGTTAGAATCTTTAAAATTATCTTACTGGAAGACACAAGACATGTTTTTCCTGTTGGGGGTGGGAGGGGAGAGAGGCTCCATGTTTATAATAAAAACCAGATTGCCTCTAGACAGCTGTCTCTAGCAGCTTCTTAAAGAGGAACAGTATACTAAAGGTGAGGAAGAGGGAGGAAGAAACAGGCTTGTCTCCTTTCTGTATCTTTATGGCATATAATAAATATTCAGAAGACTATTTTTAAAACTATTTGTTTTCTAAACTGAGAGCTAGGGGCACTAAAATTGCTACTTCAGTTTTCACCTGCTGTAGCAGAGAAGAACATGAGATATTGGTAAAACAATAAGTGAAAATTCTTTCAGAAGGAAGAACTAGCACAGGTACAGTTTCCTTTGTAGATCATTTTTTCTGTCACAATTAAACACAGGTTAGAATTTACACTACTTTGAAAGACAATCTCAACAGTTATATCTTCTGATACATGGAATAATATAAATAGTTGCTTTCATGAAACCAAAGGCAAGTCAGACAAAACCTGAATATCTTCCTGAGCCTCCATAAACTCTTCTACACACAGGCATCCACAGGGCAACACTACAAGTGTAAGACAACAATTCACAGAAACCACGACAGAATTTAAACATACCAACTTCACTTTGATGCAATTAACTCATCATAAAATCTCTACTGGTCCAAAATACACAACAGGAAGCCTGTGTACCTCAAAAGACACATGTGAAGAAAACCAACTGTTCTTCAAAATGTAGTCCCACCTAGCTTGTGCATTTGCCTTTACACCATAGAAACCAATTCTGTGTAGTTTTTTTGGCAGTAATATTTTACCACGTGCAATTTCAGGGATCCCTGAGATGAAGGATAGATAGATGAAGGCTCTCATAACTCTGATACACCTTAATATTAATGAGGGAACACATATCCTGTAACTTTTGCAAGGAGAAATGATGTCTGTCTGCTCACTTAAGCCTACTTAATTCTCTTCAACCCTTGATCCTACTGATGCCTGTGGCAAGAACACTAATTCCGTGATGGTTGCTGGTACCATTTTCCTCAATTGCCTCTAACCCTGCTCACACACCACACTCCTGTGCCAATGACACTTTCACTGCACAAATGCTTCCAACATTTGCTCCTATCACTGGAAGGAGGAGCTGAAAGCTTGTGTCCTGAAAGCTCTCACTAAAGCCCATAATGGCTCACTGACTTGCCAGGCTCATGTTTTAACTGGCCAGACAGTGGTGCTTCAGCTGGCTGTGCTATGAGCTTCCTTACTTTCATGGCTTTCCAATCTGCAAGCTTTCAAAACCATCTATGTGGTACAGTCTTAACAAGCAGGGAAAGGGTCAGAGATTTAAAAGATGACGTGCATAAAAAATTCTTGAGTAGAGGATTAGAGAACTGAGTGGTATGAGAAGGTTTGCTCTATTAGCAGTGACTTTTGCAACATCATGGTTAAGGCTCTTTGATTTTGCTCTGTTCTTTTGTGTAGTTTTGTCTTCAGAATGGCTAGGTTTGCACTCATGTATATCAGAAGACCTCTTTAATCCTAGTCTCTAAAATCAGACACAAATGGAAGTAAAACTCTGCTAGGGTATGTGATGGTTTGCTAAGCTTTCACAGAATTGCATTTTAATACAATTCTGTTGAAACTAGAAGACAGATTTCACCTAACCTTAGTCTCCAGAAACGAATGGGAAAGACTGACAGTGTCATAAAACCTTGCTTTCTAGCTGGTCAGGAACACAGTATCAAAACCTAATTTTTAAAATTTTCATGTAAATACACTAAAAAAAGTGAAACTGCAATGCAGACCTGAGAAAAACACTAAAATTATGAAGTTTTCTTCCAACTGGAAATGAAACGACATTTCAAAACCTTACATCTTATTTATGAAACAGTTTGTTTCTACAGAGTTTTTCTCATGACCTTAGACTTCTCAGTCTGCTGGTGAGTTTACTAAATCCACCGTTTTTATCCAGAGAAGAATGGTGCACCAGCAGTCAACTCCCTGTCCCCACCCTATCCAACAGGAAGAGTCAGAACAATAGTTGTCCCACTGCTCTCCTTCATTCTAGCCCAAGCCGCCTACTGCTAGCACCTCAGAAGTGAAACAATAAGAGTTTTTTTAATCTCTTGTAACTGTGGTTAAATTCAAACTTCATTAAGCATCTCTAATTTCACAGTAGGTTCTGCAACTTGAGTGTCTCCAACAAAACAAACACATACATTCACCTCCTGAATTACCAATTTTTTTCTATTTGTCAGTGTCAATTTAAAATATGAAACTATGAAGATCAGCTTTATAACTGACCACACTGAACTTACTTTGCAAAAATCCTTAACATCTTTTCTTACTTTTTTAATCCCATATCTATGCTGATTGTCTAGTTGAAAGCGTTCTTTAATTTGGAAAACCTATGCTTTGCTACCACCCTCACTTACCCTCCCCATAGGCTGTGATTGCACTGAAAATAGCCCTTCCTTCCTTCCTTCCCTTCCTTCCTTCCCTTCCTTCCTTCCTTCCTTCCTTCCTTTCCTTCACAAGGGACCTCCACCAGGATGCTAAAGGGAAGCAGGGACCTGGGTCTGCTCTGCTGCACCGCTCCCAGCAGGTGTCAGTGCCTCTCTGTACCTGCCACCTGCAACGGGGCCGTGTCTTCTCTTCGGGTTTGCTCTTCTGACCTTTTCCTTGATGTCAGAGAGCCTGCAAGAGAGGAGGGCTTCTGTCTTTCACCCCAGCAAGATCAATGTCAGGTCAGAATCAAGTTGCAGGAGGGGACATGCAGGAGGGACAGGATGCCAGCCAGAGGGATGTGGGCAGGCTTGAGAGGTGGCCTGTGCAAACCTCATGATGTTTGACAAGTGCCAGGTCCAGCAACTGTGTCCAGGCACTCCCAAGCACAAATACAGGCTGGGTGTAGAATGGACTGAGAGCAGCCCTGTGGAGAAAGACTTCGGGGTGTTGGTGGAAGAGTCCCAGCCATGTACACTCTCAGCCCAGAAAGTCAGGTTGTATGCTGGGCTGTATCCAAAGCACCGTGGCCATCAGGACAAGGGAGGGGATTCTGCCCTTCTGCTCTGCTCTGGTGAGACTCCACCTGGAGTGCTCTAGCTCTGGGGTCCCCAACAGTAAAAGCACATGGACCTGTGTGACTGATCCCAAAGGAGGCCACAAAGATGCTCAGAGGGCTGGAGCAGCTCTCCGCTGCAGACAGGCTGAGAGAGTTGGGCTTGTTCAGCCTGGAGAAAGTTCCAGTGAGACCTTATAACAGTCTTCCAGTTCCTAAAGGGGGCCTACAGGAAAACTGGAGAGGGACTTGTTATGTAGTGATAGGACAAGGGGGAATAGCTTTAAAGTGACAGAGGATAGGTTTAGATTGGATATTAGGAAAAAAAATTCTTTAATGTGGGGGTGGTGAGGCCCAGAGAAGTTGCCCCATCTCTGGAAGTGTTCAAGGCCAGATTTAATGAGGCTTTGAGTAACCTGGTCTAGTGGAATGTGTCCCTGGCCATGGTGGGGAGGCACTGGAACTAGATGATCTTTAAGGTCCATTTCAATCCAAGCTATGATCTGTCTGAGGGCTATATTCATTTTCTCTGCAGGGTTATACTCGTTTTCTCTGGAATTTTTATGCCTATCTGAAATAATACAAATATTTCAATCCAGAAAATTTTCTTCTGCTTATTATGTCCCTCTTGCCTGAATGCCACCTATTATGGGCAAAACAGGGAATAGGGAAATACGGGTGGCACAGGAAACAATTTTTAAAGCAAATCAGGACAAATGTCTGCACCACCATCACCACACACATTCTCACGGAGACTAACTTCTGTGCAAGTTCTTGAGGCTCTGTTTAAAGCTTCTGAGTAGTCAAAAGCTATAGGAAGGGGTGGGGCATTTGTTTCAATTTGAACTACTCCAGCAGCAATTTCAAGAGCACTGGACAAGCCAGGTTTGAAAACATGCCTCAGAAAGGAAGGTACCACATCCTCTTTGCATCTTCTTTCTCAGGTGCTGGCCAAAACACATAGTGAACCATGACCACAGTCATGAGATGCTTCTTCTCCATAGTATTCTGGCTGTGGACTGGTCAACTTTATAGTCTGCTTCCACAGCCTCATTCATTTTTTTTTAAAGTAATAGGGAAAACATAATCCAGTCATAAATTACTGCCCAAAAATCACTTCTGTGCTGAAATTTGGCTCCGATTTCCATGTAGGAAGTTTGAAATGTTAAGATAATTCATTGTTCAAAGTTGAATGGTCTTAATCTGATACTTTCAAGTACTTCTGATTGCAAAGTCAAGTTTTCTTGGTTTTGAAAGCTTTGTTAGTGTAGATACTAACCGTCATGGAATTTTGCAAGCCACAAATATACTTCTCACAGGTTTTCAGATGTCTATTAAGCTTCTCTATCACTCTTTTTAGCCCTTGAAGATACGCCAAAACACAATGTTAAATTATGTAGCTTCCCAATTGCATCCTGCAATGGGGAAATGGATGATGTGCCTTTTAGAGTTCTGTACAGAGCAAGTTATAAGAAGTTAAGTATTCCCATGCTGCAGAACAATGAGTAATTCTTGTTAATACCCTTCTATTTCCTTGCTGATTTCAAAATACTCATGAGATGCTAAAAATCACCTTTTACTTTTCCTTCCAAAAGTCAGACTGGACAGGAAATTAGAAATCTCCACTTCTAAGACAGAATTGCTCCTATTTACAAATCCCCTAAAAGGTTGTGCTTAAAGTAAAAAACCACCAGTTATCTTTCAGAAAGGTGCTCAACAGGTGATCTCTACATTGTCCTTAATCTCATCTTTCTTCATTTCCCCTTCCCTCCCTAGCCTTGCCTCTATTTATTTCTAGCATTACCAGGTCTAATTCCACTCTTGGTTGGTTTCAAAAGGAGAGTAAGAGTTAATTCTTCAATAAATCAAAGTTATTTCAAACAGTGTGTTGGGCCATGTCAACTGCAAACAAAATCCTCCTTGGGACAGTTCCACAACTCTTGAAGGACATGCTTTGGAGTAACCCAGGATAATATAGCAAAGAGTGGTGCAGAGGGTCACAGTATTCCTAGAGCATTCTGAAGTGTTTTACAAATTTGCCATTCAGTAGGTTGGAGATCACAAAACTCAGTTAAATCCTAGGCAGTGAAGCCATAAGATGACTGGTGCTGTGTACAACCCTTGGAAAAGGGGCAACTTAATGCTACCACCTTGACTTTACCACTCTAATCATGCTCAAGTCAAAAAGCAGGACTAGAGGTCCACCTTAAAAATCAGTTACTTGCTGAATATTCATGGACAAAAAAAATCCAACAAAAACCCCACACCCAAAACTTTCACAGTATCTTAAATCATGCCTGTTTGCATGTCTCTTCCGTTATTTTCCTCTGAACATCCCACCACACAACCCTCCCACCATTTCATCCTTCTCACTTACATCACCATAATTACAGCCCTGGCTGATCTCCTTTGTGCTGATCTTGAGATTCTTTCTTTGGTCTTGCCACCTACTCATTTCTGATTCTTCTCAGATAACAGAACGCTTGTCTCCTTCCCAGACCTCCCACCCTCCTTCTTCTTCCTTACACCATCCGGGCGAGTAAGAAAGCGATTCCCAAACTTACTATCTCCATCCAGTAAAGACTACAACAGCTCTGCTGTGGGCCTGGTAAGATATTATGCTTATGGGCAAAACATTCTTTGGATTAGGCTTGCAGAGGGCAAGAGTCCTAACCTTCAGAAGTTTACTTTGAAGTCTGGCTGATTCAGGTTCCCTAAATTGTTCTGTGCATCTACTTCCAACAAGAGCACATCTGTACATCTCCAGTGCAGACCACTCACTCGGCATGAAACACTTAGTGAGGCTGCCTGCATGTGCACATAGGGAGTCAACAGTGCACTTTCCCTTCCCTGAAGAATATGCTACTCTTCTCAGGCTCTGTGATACAAATTGCCTGAACACAGAGAGACAGGTATTGTCAACAGTTGCCACACTGTTACAAAGCCTAAGAGGACACAGGAAGGCAGGAGTGTAAAGGTCAAAGGGAGACAAAACCCCCACACTCAGAACATTCAACCTCTAATACCAAAACAGCAGAGAAACTCCAACAAAAGTGGTCCAGCATAGGCAAGACTGTAAGGCATCAAAGGCACCAAATATTCCCTGTTTTTCAGTTGTCACTTGAACCTTAGTTGTATTCCAATCCCAATCAAGTGCTCTGCATCAATTCAGATAAAATTGTGGGTATTTTGCTTACTGGTACTGTGTTAAGATCAAAGTGAAAAATATTCACAACAGTCATGGACCCGGGCAACTAAGCTGAAACATCAATTATAAAACTCAAGGTTAAAGGACTTTATTTTTCAGAAGGTATAATGCTCTAAGTAATGATATTTTACAGCTACATTTGTTGTATAGGTTACAGAACCCAACACTGCAATCCACATCTCAAATCAGCATGACTCAGGCACATTGCAAAGGGCAAGGTTGCCTACTTGTCTGAAAAACTTTTGCTTATTAGCAAGAAAAAAAGAGCACACATTTTGCCTTTTCACTTTACTTCAGCTTTAAAAATACCCAACAAACAAACCACCAAAGTCTTGTCTTAAGCGAGTTTAGACTAACCAGCATAATGGCATAGCTTCAGAAGAGGCCTGAATCATGCAGACTGCTGACTGACACACTGCACACAGGAAACTGAAGTTGGCTTTCTCTGGCTGGAAGTCCAAGCAGAGCACAGGGCCAACAGGAGCCTGCTTTGCTGACTACTCTTAAATGCCACAGGGAGCCTGTGGCCAAACAAGGCAGAGGAAGAAAGGACAGAGCCCATTTCTGATACAGCATGTAGGTGATTTTGAAAAGTCATAATTTTTTTGCATGATTCCTGGAATACTGGGGGATCTCCCAAGTGCAATCTGGGTTAATTAGACAGTTTAGAAGCAACTATTATTTCAAATTAATGCCATTCCTACTAGAAAACACATCACACTGAGAGAAAGAGAAGGACCAGCCTTCCAACACAGACACTGAGAAATTAGAATCTCACTGTGGTACTGTGTGCACTCACAAGCTGACTAGATGGTGTTATTGCACATGTGTAATCACTGGTCATTCCACACTCAGTGCAGGTAATATGATATAAAGAAAGAAAACACATGCTGGAAATACAACAACCACAAAAACCCCCAACCTGCACCACACATGAAATACCACTGTACAGCTGTGGAAGAAATTCTTGAAACAACTGAAATGTCATCCCATTTTCTCAGCAGGTGTTTTGTTAGTATACAGGTGAATAAATTGTTTTTTAAAGGTGTACCCAGCCAGCCAGAGTCCTGTTGATGTCATCACATAAAATGTGCTCCAAAGTCAGCGTCTACCCTGCTCTTATTAGCTGTGACAGTCTGGGAGGGCTTGCACCCCTTAATAAACCCATCCCTGGTTCACAGGCAGACTTGCAGTGAGTCAGTGAGGTGTGGTCAGTTTGAAAATATTATGGTTAAGCAGTGAAATGGTGAACACCTAATAGATAGCCGGTATAAAAACCATCAGTAATCAAAGTAACATTAGCTTTGGAATATGGTAGTTCTGCAATTTTTGCTAAATTCATGTTATTGCATAAAATTTATAAGAAGGCTTATTTTACAATTCAGTTTTATCAGCAGGAAAGCTTTAGAGATGTTCTTACCATGCTTCAGATGTAGGCAGCTGTCATTCTGGGGCCTGTACCTGTAGAAGATTGTTTTCCTTTAACAAATTTCTGTTACAGAGTTTTCGCACATTCCAAGTAAGTTTGTTTGCTACAGTGTTACATGGAATTTTTTTGTGTGTATTTTTTGGTTTTGTTGTTTGGGTTTTTTATGGTTCTTATACCAGCCATTTTTTGTTGGGGAAAACAGGGTGTTTCTTTATATCTGTTTTAAAGGCAAAGAGAAGACCTCACTGATGCTTTTAGCCAACCTACTAGGTAGCTGTTAGTGTACAAAGAAATGTAAAATACAGTGAGAAAAAATACAGTTACTACAAAAGGTCTGTGTAAAGCGTTCCAGCGTCCAAAAATACCACACAGTATTTGAGACATAGTTAAGTCTAAAGATGATACAACACTGATTGAGGAGAAAAGCAAAGGTAAAACAGGACAGCAATGCATAAGTTCAGCCAGAGATGTTGATGTCATCAGGACTGCTGCTCAGAAAGGTTTAAGGGAAAGGAGGCACAGGTTGTGTGCATGTTCACACGCTTACATTCCAAGTGAAATATCTTAAAATGTCCATCAGAAGTAAGTGTTAGATAAAAGCTTGTAAAAATTAAATAGCACAAGCCCTGATTTCTAGAATATACCTGAGGTAAATGGCAAATAAGAGGTGGTGATGGCCTACCTGATGCTGATTCCTGCAACTTTTCTCTCTTCCTCTTCTTTTTCTTCCCCTGAAAAATAGGAAATTTTATCATACCATTACATGCACAGAACTTTTTTGTTGTCACTTACCTCACAGCAAAAGTCATCTGGACACTGAAAGCGTTAGGAAAAAACCCAATTATTTTCAGGGTAGCTTTTCTATCCCACTTTTAACTAGTTCAGTGGTTTGTTCTGAGCATCTATGGAGAAATATGCACATCAGCAATACATATATTTATATCCACATGGAATTACAGTTTCTGGCAGTTTTTCAACTAACACTGGCAGCCTCAAGCACCTAAAAGACTTCTCACGCTCAATAATCTGATGACACGTATGTTGATATCACAATTTATGGCTCTTACAAGAACACTTCACACATTCAGATACTTACACTGTCATACATGGTAGGAGCAGACAGGGTGTTGAAAGTACCTAGGACAACCATGACTTGTCCCCAGGGTGCGAACCAGCCAGCTAAAACTGTTCTGATACTGCTCCTACCTGAACAAAAGCCAAGTCTGGTGTGGCTGTGCCCAGCACTCTGCAATAGCCAAACAGCAGAGACTGTACAGCAGAGGACCCTTAACATGGCTGAAGTGCAGAATACAAATGAATGCCTGGCAGCTGTCTTTCTGAGAGACCACAGTGGCCACAGCATGCCAACCTACACACTCAGCCTTCTCCTGCACCCCGATCTGTGGCAATGGCCACAGCTCCTGCTTCACACAGTCTGTCAGGAAACAAAAGGCCAGCTTAGACTGACAATTTTAAACCTCAATCATCTTGCATCACCATAACCACCACTGATATTCCTCTTGATATGTTTTGTCTTTATTGCCCTGTACGGTCAGTGAAAGCATTTTGTGTGTGTTTTAAGAAAAAAAAATCATATCCATTTATATTTTAAAGAAGCCTCCAGACAGGCTGAAACAGATGAGCTCTGGCAAAGGCTGGTGCAGTTGCTGTGAGCAGGGCTGCAGCCTGCTGCCCATCTTCTGGCCCCCCCCACCTCATGCCTGGCAGCTGCATGTCCCAGCAGAGAGCATGCCACAGACACAGTGGCCTCAGAGTGGAAGGGCTGAGGTGCTGGGACACATCTTTCCATGAGCTAGCTCTGCAAGGTGCTGGGATGGACAGCAGGTGATGTGAGAAACCACCTCAAACCCCTGCAGTGCTTCACTGATTGACAGACAGCAAGGGAGGACTCCAAATACATACAGGCTGTGGCAAAGCTCCAGCACATGAATTTAAGTAGTCTTCACTCTGCTCTGACAGTCTGTATCTGCCTGACTGTCAAGCTTCTGTCCTTATTTATCCCAAGGCTGGCAACAGGGCTGGGCAATGCCTTGTNATTTTCTTCGAATTCCTAAAATCTTGAATAACCAGGCAAACCAAAAGAGAAGACTAAAACCAAACTACATATTTTTTACTTGTACTGTTTTGTGAAACAAAAGAACCACCCCTAAGTCACCTCCAACCCTCAAAATACTGGAGTAATACCTGTGCTAAATTAATACAATTTCACTTTTTGGAAAAAACCAAGATGAGGTATATCTGAAAAGGTTTCAGTGATAAACTGTGCTCTCCTAGGATCACCATCTGACCACCACTGCAGAACGTGTGCATTCCTGGAGAGGCAGAAGGGAGGGCTGCAAGAGGAAGCTAGCAGAGTTCTTCATTGTAACATACAGGACTGGAGTATGTCAGAGCTATACTTCCACACAGGATGTAGGCTGGAAGCACATCAAAGAGATAACTCATACGTGCCACCTCACACACTCCAAATGTCTGTCAAGGCATTCAAGAAACCACAGGTCTGCTGCTTGTGCTGTGTGGCATAGGCTGGGGCAGAACACAGGGTTCTCAAAGCTGACATGACCAAACATCACAGGACCATCTTGAAGCCTGATGTCCAGTAAGCACAAGCTGTCAAGACTCCAAAGCAGTGTGATTTTCCAGCAAGTAAATTTGAGACAAGCAAAACCCCCTTGTTTCTAGGGATTCTTTCCCTAAGACCCTGCTTTTTCCCAGCTATACTTCAAGACAGCACTGTTGACACAGTCTGGCTACTGGAAATAAACCCTACCTGCACAGTGTCAGGACAGTTTGCTGGCTGTGTAAAACAGACAGAAAGAAGCTGTGAGGGCTTTCAGTTGTGTTTGTGCTTACAAAACTGGGCATGCATGTCAGCAAGATCAGCATTTCCTTCAGAGACAATCACATAGGTTCTGTGTCAATGCATTCTGTGCCAGTTTCTACAGTTTCTGTTAACACTGTATTTAGGTACCTCAATCCTTAATGTCCAAAGACATCACTGAAGCAGAGAAGCACTACTCTCCACCTAATGCAGAAGGAAAATTGAGCCAGATATAGCATGTACATTTCCTATCTCAGTAGATGGTGTCACATCTAATGGAGGGACAGAAGGGAGCTCAGATCTCAGGTTAGGATCAGTCTCTCAGGACTGCAGCTTCTGAGTTTGATATCATCGCATTTGGCTGCACTGACAGCTCACTGTAGGCACCAAAGTGTAACCATGCAGTGCAGGCTATCTGATATTTAATTATAAAACAAGAGTAACTGTAAGAAAACTTCTTAATATATACCTATATATCTCTCTGTATAACAGCAGGCTCTACCCTGAAGATTACTTGCACAACATTTGCACAAATGGACTATTCTGAATTAATTTCAGCTAAAGTTCAGTCTGCATTAAGATCCCTGGGCTTGTAGTGCTCTTGAAAGCAAGACATCCCTTTTTTTCTCAGGTCTAAGAAAGATTTCTGGATAATAAGTGATCAAGTAGAAATCATGGAAAATTCACAGCTGTACAGTAGAACATGAGATTCCAGACAATATTGGCCATTGTCTTACAAAAAAAACTTTCCATGTTGTCTTTTCCCCTCAAAAACTGTGAATTTCATAAGAAGCATCTCAACAACAACAAAATCCCAAGTTTTCTGGGTGCTTGAAGTGAAAACAAATATAAGGTTTATGTCATATGTATGTTCACCATCCCTTCAACCAGAACTTTCCACAAGTTATACAGAAAAGGAAGAAACAATAATAATTTTAGAAGCTACAAAAAGAAAGTGAATTTTAAAAAAGAACCTTCAAGTGAGTGACTTACATAGTTGTCTCTTGCAGACCAGCCTGGATAAAGCTGCATGTGTAGCTGCCTTTCTTTACGAGCTAGTTCATAATATTTTGCTTGTTCTTCACGGGAGAGAGCATGCCACTGCAAACAAAATAAACAAACCTTTAGACTAGGAACTAACCTATACCAAGGCAACAGATGACTTGAGCAAGTGTTTTAGTGACTTTGATTCAGTTCTTCCCCACTGCAAAAATGGAATTCATTAGCAATTACAAGCACCTGTGTTTATTAACCGACTTTCAGGCATTTGTCAACTCTGCAATTGCCAAGTGCCTTGAGCAAGACAAAAAATTATTTATGGAAACAGGGCTCACCAAATAATCTGCTCATGGAACTATGCTCCCCCAACACTACTTAAAAAAAAAACAACAAACAAACAAAAGCAAACCCCAACAAAAAAAACAGCAACAAAAAGCCTTCAGCTCCTGGCAGAACTGAGGGGGGCTTGTGCTGCTTTTAAAGGGCAGCAACCTCCCCTTGACAGAAGAGTCTGCTGTCTTGGTTTCAAGAGCAACTAAGACACAAGTTTTCAATGCCTTCAACATAGAAGGCTTTCTGGGCACCAGCAGCCCTGTTCCAAAATCAACTTCTAAGTATTGAACTTTAATGTACCTGCTTTCTGATTGAAAAAGGAAATGGCAATTACAAAAGTTTCAAAGATAAAGAAATCACAGAACTACAGTCTTAAAAATTACATGAATTGATCTTTGTAGCCAAGCATGAATAAATTTCCTGGTTTCATGTACTTAAAAATACCCACCCCCCCCCAAAAAAAGCAAACAAAAACCCCTCACAGCCTGCACATTTGGAAAGGTGCCAGCTACATTAGTATCCAGTAATTTTGTTCTTGCTAAAACACCTATCATAGACCTGAACCAGAAGCAGCAAAAGCCTTTTATTTAGAATTAAGTTCCACTGCTGCAGCATTAGCTCCGTCTTCTTGTTTGACAACATCCATGGGGAAGTAAGGGGAGAAGAAGTTATTAAAAAAATCCAAAAACCAGACAAACAATCATTAAGAAATCATTAAGACACTCATACAAGATTAACATACAGAACTAATATTTCAGATCAGATCACAACTGTATGGTTAAATATGTTGTTTGGTTACACATCAGAGGATGTGAACTAAAGCTCTTGTCTGCCTTTACTTGGCAAGTTGGACATGTTATTGAGAGCACAGCAGTTCAGCCTGTCTGCAACTATCAAACTCCACATGCACATTCAAAAACTGGAAGGTAGTGAACACAATGCTGTGGCATCAGGGAGCCCAGCAGCATGCCCTGTCAGCTCGTGAGAACAGAGCTGGTTCCTCCTCTGGGATAGCACATGGTAAATAGTGACCATGATGACTGAACACAAAACACTTGACAATAATTAATGTCCAAGCAATTGCATTGGATAACTCTTGTTTGCACCACAGGAAAAGTGGAATTCGAGGTACTTTCATGGAGAACAGTAACTTGAAAAGAGGAGTCCAAGTTGCAGAAAAACCATGCAAAGTACCCCTGAGGCTGATTCCTTACCAAAACAAAGATAAATAAGCCACTGCCCTTGTCCAGGCCAAGAAAACAAGGCTGACACACTAAGCAACTAAGATAAATCATCTGGGACTGCCATCACCTGCAAGGGCAGTTCACAGATCACAGAATACTGTGAGTTGAAGGATCATCAAGTCCAACTTTTAAGCAAATGGCCCATATGTAATTCTAGAGACTTGCAGGAAAGCATGGAAAAGGCAAGTACCAAGATGTCCTTTAAGGGGAAGTAACAAGAACAACGAAAGCAGAAGACTGCATGAACTGGAACAAGTACCAGCAGATTTCTGCTCTGTTTGAAGCGGGAAGTCTTTTGACTGTAATATAAAAGGAGCACTTTAAGGTCATGTACTGATTTCCCACTTAAAAGTACAGGGTTTTCAGAGAGTGACAGTGCCTCTCAATACTGCCTTGGTCAGTGATCAAAAGGAGGTGTTCACTGGGAATTTGAATAATCCCTACTCAAACTCACACTGATACAAAAGTCACCCCTTTTCTCATTTCTGGGAGTCAGTTGCAAAATGGGCATCTACCTTTGCTGACTTTCCTTGGAAGAATAACACTGGCAGAGAACACAAAGGCTGTACTGTGAGTTGGCTTGCATAGGTTTTTTTTCGGAGTGTGGAAAGTACAAAACATGACTATAATGCCACAGAAGCCTACAGCTCTCAGCAAGGCTCTGATACATGTACTGGGATCATCAGTACTCAGCTGATGACTTCAGAGACATTCAAAACTTGGCTGGGAAAGTTCCTGAGCAACCTGATGTAACTGGATCTGCTTTGTGCAGATGTTGGGCTACATGACCTCTGTGGGTCCCTCCCAACCTACATGACTACACCTGGACTGCATTATATTCACTTTTGAGTTTCATATCCAGTGGCATCCAGTGTTCATCTTTGAATGATCTCTTCCTGCTCTGATGGACACCAGCCTAAGGGAGGACCCAGAATGTTATTGATTAATAAAATGCTTCTTCTATGTGTGACTGAGGGTATTTCATGTCTGAGATGCTGACACCATAACCTGAGTGGAACAGACACAAATATGATGACGTTGCTAATGCTGAAAAAAGAAAATCAAGATACTGCTTTTATTTTTGTTGCATGTTTTATCTTCTATAGCTAATTTGATAGTTGCACATCAGTTATCACCTCAAGCAGAAAGTCAGCCTTCACACCCAGCTAAAGGGAAACACAAATTAGCAGCACACACGAGCGCTCACAAACCCTTCTGTACATACCCTTCTGCCAAGGATCTGGTTGATAGCTGCACTTTCTTTCAGAGTACACTCTGCTACAACGTTTGCTCTCATTTCTTTCATGTACAACATGAAAGCATTCAGAGGTTTCTTAATATGAGGTCTTTTTGGCTCTTGTTCTTTTCTCTGTTCATGCTGAGGCTTCCTAAAACGTGGTTGGGAAAGGGAAAGGAAAGGAAAAAAAGCATTAATTTGCCTTCAACCTAAAAAGATCCAGTGGAAAATTACTAACTTGTGGTTACAGTAGCACTTAAGTAGTAAGAATGAGAATTTCTGTGGTCATGTCCCATCCACTTTCACATCTTCTAGTTTAATACTCAGGGAGGAGGTCCGGTTGACATTCTCTAGCAAGTAACATTTAGTCTGTGAACCTGCTCCAAACCTGTCTCAATTCTCTTTTTGAAAGGCTATCCCTGGTACCCTAAAAGACCACTGCCACAGATGGGAGAATAGCTTCTCACTCCTTGCTTTCCTAGGTCTTTTGCCTTTGAGTACTAAGCAATGAGACGCTTTTTACTAGCAAATTTTGCAGATAAGAACTTTTCCAGCAGAAGTTCATGTGTTCACACACAAGCACCAGTCACAACTGAACAGGTCCATGATTATGACTGCCAACAGCTTAAAAGCATTGGACTGGAATGAAAAATGGCTTCTCATTACCCTTAACAAACAGTGGCCCACAGTCCCTGTTTTAGTTATAGGAGAAGAGTTAAAATTCGAAGAGGTCATGAAAGGCACTTTTTTTAAAGCATCCTTGACTCTTCTTCAGATAGAGTTAGTTCTCAAACATTTATTCATTAAAGGCTAGAGCAGAAAGGCAGACTCACACATGCATTAGCTCACTGTCGTTGTGCAGATGTTCTTGTTTTACTTGAGGTGTTACAATAGCTGGGTGAGGGATTCCAGTTGTGTGAGGGCCTGGAGGACCAGGAATCATGTGATGCGAAAACCTAAAAGAGAAAACAAAGCAAGGTCTCTAACCTCACTGAAGACAGGCATCAAACACGTATGACAGCAGCAGGACACTCCAAGAATGCAAATGCTATGGAGCTTGCAATGAAGACAACTCTTAAAGAGCACACAAAAAATATTTGGCTAAGATTTGTGCATTGTAGCCCAATTATTCAAGAAAAACAAACAAACCAGTCAACATTTTTGGTTGAGAGAAGTTGTTTTATTACCTTTCAGGCAAACACTTTTAGCAATGCACACGAGACATATTTTATGTTTGTACTGTTGTACTGTCTAGCAATAAAAATACACATTTCTTAACCAAAAAAATGTATTTCCACACCAAGATATAAACATCCTTGAAATATCCACCACCAGCCAATGCAAAGGAGGAAACTGCCATGCAGAAACAAATAAAATGAAAGAAGAGTCTTTTCAAGAAGTCCCTGATGACTCTCTTTACTTTTCAAGGTACTTAAGGTAGGAGATTTTAACATCATTTCATCTGAACCCACCAGTCTTACCTCAAATGCTTAAAACGAACTTTGAAAATACTGCATCCTGGATGCAGGATGGGAGCAGGGAGAAATTTTTGCCCTAAGAAAAGCTTCCTTTCATTTATTTGTACAGGAAGGAAAATGGGAAATAAAACCAAAATACCACTAACTGAATAATCCCACCCTACTAACCCAGGTCATTCTCAAGGGCAGCTGAAACAGATCTTGAAGGTGCTGAGCATTGCAAACTCTGGCACAGCAGAAAACCTGCATGCTGTATTTTAAACTGGTGGAAAGTACTGTTAACATCAAAAGCAAGCTCATGCTCCAAAGTTTTGCTGAATGAGTGATGGCTAAGGAATGGCATCCAGCCTCTCTTTTCACCATTCCCTAGTCCCCTTGTTGCTCTTTTCCTTCATGTGATCAAAATAAAGGAAACACAAACCCCTGTAACCAAATCAAGTGGTTTTATCAGGGTGAAAGAATGGGTTTTATTCCTAATCACCCTGACAGGCACATGCTTATCATTCCCCTGTAAAGAAGTGAAGGGACAGTGATAATCCAAAGGAGCCCACACACAAAGAGGTAAGAGGACCTACCACTTATCAAGTGGCCTGCCTTAAATCCCTGTGCAAGAGGATGTCTCTTCTACAGATCACAGAAAAAAACCCCAAGAACTGTATATTGCAACCTCTTGTACAGCAAGCACAGGATGCAGAAGCTGTCTTTAGAATGCAAAAGCAGAGCATAGGAGGTCTGGAGTGTGTCATGGCCAAGTTTCAATTAGCATTGCTTGCTTTCACTTAGACATAAAGACACAGTGCCTGAGTCACACACCAGTACAAATACTGTGCTGGCATCCCCTGCCATTAGTGGCTTTGGGCTATGAAATACCTTCTTGTGAGCAAGTTTCCCCACAGAGCATTACCTACATGATTCAAGACTAATTACCAACGATTTTGAAATTGGAACTAGAGAACGCAGACTAGAGTGACAATCCACCTGGTTGCACACTGACATGAGCAAAACCCAAGGATGCTATGCACAACACTATGTGTTGCATCTAGAAATGAACTAATGACTCATTTCAGATGAAACAGCTCAATTAATTGTTAACAATTCACTGGTGCTCCTCATTGCAACACTTCAGAGACTGACAAGAAAATGCTGAATGAGACCAGTGTGGGATCCAGGCAAACTGCATATACACACAAAAGTTAAATAAAAAATGTATGCGTAAGGGTTTAGCTGACTGAAAAGCAAGCAAAGGCAGACCAAGATGCAAGCAGAAGAGCAACTTGCCCTCTAATGCCAGCAGTTACTCCCCAGTCAGTCATTCACCTCCTACACCTACCTGGACATGGAAGGGTCGACTGAGAGTGAGGATGGATAGGGCTGCCTGAATCCACTCGAGATGGGATATACAGGCTGACCTTGCCTGAGGTCACAGAAGAAAGGAACCCATCAATCATGTGATATGGTATTCAGTGGTTACTCTAGAGTTACAAGCTCTTGATGGGAACTCGGTACTAGTCACAAATAAATAGCAAGAGCTAACACTTTTGAGAGTTCTCCTGATGAAACTAATGAATACTTAAATGCTTTGAACTTTCTCACTTGCTATTGAAAGATTCCCAATCTAAGTTTCCACTGGGAGGGAAAGCAAAACAACCAGCCTTCCTCCTCCGGGGCACACACACATGCACACTCCTCAGTCTCTATCCCTCTCTCACCTAGTTTTAGAAGCACTGGAATCAGATTTGTTAAAAAAGCTCTTAGGAAAAAAGCATCTTATTCCAAATAGTTCTACTGTAGATCAGAGTGAGAACACCAGATGGTGAATTATTAAGCTAAAAAGCCTTTTGAACAGTTTTATTAAGTCTTTGAAAACTTAGGACTCTCTCCATTAGCATAGTGAGGTACAAGTGGACAGCTTTTCTAACGAGAAACTGATTCCATAAAAAACCCCCAACCCAACCATGTAAAAGCCCACAGCGACACAAGTCTGTCTTACTACTTAAAGATCAAACTTTGCAGTCCAGTAAGAGAAGCTTGCATAGAAGTTTTTGCCTCCTTTCCACTCCCACATATACAGAATATTTTGCCACCAGTCCATCATTTGAGGTCTTTAATTTTTATCATCATCACATTTTGATTACTTTCAGTCCACGATGGTCCAGTCCTGACTACAATGAACACCCTGAAGTAGCAGGTGATGGTAATGTGAGCAAACACCAGTTCAGCCCAAACCCGTCCACCAGCCAGAGGGACACCACACACATCAATCCTATTCAAATAGTTGCTTATCCACTGGTCAATCAGCTCTCAGATGAGGAAAAATCAGCTCTCAGATGAGGAACCTGGCCTTGCTAGGGTTCAGGACACAGATTTCACTCTTGGAGCATGTTACTGGAAATGAGCAGTGCTCAAAGGGAAGAGGAAATGAAAAAAAAAACAAGTTGAAGGAAGTCTCAAGAGCGCTACCTTACAGCAGGGAGCCATAGCATAAGGGACAGCTGAGTATGTCTCACTGCTGGTGAATGTTGCTGAACATATCCCCGAGTCTTGTAAGGTTGGATCTTGTCTCTCCTCTTCTTTCTCCTTTCCCTCTTCCCTCCCCCCACCTTCTGCACTGAGAAACCATTCAGAAGAAATGACTGACCACATCTGGAAAAGGCATGCTAGCAACTGCCTGGTGGCAGTGGAAGTGAGGAGTCCAGCTAAGCAGCCAAATGGGGAAAGGGCAGGGGGGGAAGATTAAAACAATAGATAGTCAGATACTTCCATATTTTAGTCTACTAATATTTTATCTACTAATTATTTGTTCCAAAAAGGCATGTGGCCTTTCCTGAAAGATATGCCAGCAATACAATATTTCACCATCTTCTGCTCTCTACTTTCTCTGCCTGTTGTCATCTGGATCATGTTTCCCTCCCATGGACACATTAAAAACAAAAAAATCTGCATCCCTCTTTGCATGGGCACATAACAGTCACAATAAGGATTCTAAAGCACTGAAATTGTGGCCGAGTTGCCTTATTCCCTGCTCCAGGAGAACTGAGGGGAAGTACATATCTACCCCAAGCAGACAGGAAGCACCCTGCCAAATCTATTCCTCCGAAAATTTTCTCCGAAAGGAAAATGACACCCTGAGTGGCAGCAAGAGATCATGAGAGTGCTAGTATTAGCAAGAGCAGCAAGATCTCCCAGTGGCAGAGGCTTCTCTCCATACAGAAACTGTAAAAAGCAGCAGACTGTAAAAGATTGTTCTCCATTTGGGGCAGTTTCAAGATTCACCCCCCCCCACATACTTCAAAGTTCTTTCTTACCTCCCCTCTCTTCAGTAATTGCAATTTTGTTTATTAAAATTTACATTTAATTACTTAAGAACTGTTTTCTGCTATCTTTCCAAAAGCTAAGAGCCACAAATCTGAGCTATAAGAAACATACAGACTTCAAAGTGCAATCTAACACTTCAATTTCTGTACATGTTCAAAAAACAGATTCATTTAATTTCAAAGATCGACATTTTTTCATCTTTTCAACTAAAATAAAGTAGCGACTTCTTACTGGAATGACATGATTATTATTTTGTAAATGCTACGATTGATTCAACAATAGGGAGTGGTGTGAGCATGCAGGTGTCTGAAAAGAAGCTAAAAAATCTTACCAGCCAAGAGGTGGTGTTATCTGTCCAACCCCCCCTGGAGACAAGGGATAGAAGGTAGGGAGATCAGGAGCTGGAGGATGCCTGGACATGCCTGTTGAAAAAGCACAGAAGAATGAGTTATTTTCCCCCTCAAAATACTCCATGTATGACCTACAGTTCCCAGCTGATACTACAGTGGAACTAGTGCTCTGTATAAGGAATAACCACCTTCTTGGTTGGTGTTAAAAGCAAAAGGCTCCACAGGCTACCTTTAAAACAATTTGCACACAATACTGCAATGTGAAGGGAAATACCGGAAAAAACAACATGGAAGGAGGAAATAAACGTATGGGTAAGGACCTGTGCAAGTTTAGATCTCCTGTGAAGTGCATTAGATGTTACTGTCCTCTCAGTGGTCTCACCAAACCCAACAGGATCCTGAGGACCTCTTCTACCACATCACGAAACAAGGGGAAAATAAAGGGCTGTCGAAGAGGCAGCACAGCAGAGCTATTAGATTAGGTAAATTGCTACTTTTATATTTTCACGGGTTCCCTTATGGATTCACAGATTTTGGAAACTTGCTACCACAGAGGATCAGTGGTTAATTAAGAATCATTTTCAGGCCTGTAATGGTCACACTTGATATGATTCATTTGGCTTCCAATTGTCACTCCAGTTCCAACTAAGCTCTTCATCAAGTTGACTCCTGTGGGCTCCAAGGTCAATCTGTTTTGCAATGGTAGTATTTCATGGAAAAATAAGAGTCCCATCAGAAATGATCCATCAGCTCACATTCCCCAGAACACAGAGTCCTACAACTGCAAGAATCACCTCAAGATTAAAGCTAATCCTCATCCCAAAAGGGTCTGTGGTCTCCATTCTTCACCTAAACCTTGTACCCCCAGGAGACATGGAATTACAGTTGCAGAGGCCACAAAGACATTGGTTTATTTAAATGTGTTTGGGGAAGAGGGGGTGAAGCAGAAGGAATTGTTAAGTCTACTTCACATGTTAAATCAGCTGCTTTAAAAGGGTTTTAAATATTTATGTGGTGACACTCCAAAGGTCCAAGACTGAGCATGTGCTACCTTGAGACTTAGTTTATAGACTGATGTTACTGATTTATTCTCCTGCCCAGTTTGTATTTAAATCTTCTGAATTTAATTACAAGATTTGAAGAATATCTGTCAGGACCTTGTACAGGAAAGCATGGAAAATAATACCAGTGGTGTCGTTGTCTCAAAAAACCTGAATTTTCAGACTTGGAACCACTACCTAAGTGAGGATAGAATTTCTGGCCAGTTATCTTTTCAAAAGTATAAAACAGCTGGCAGCTGACAGAAAAGGAAACACTTTACATATCCCAGGGCTTTTACATGGGAGGGAACACACTTTCTGAGTGGTTAAAAAAAAAGAAAACCAAACAAGGTGTAAAAGAAGCGCAGCACCTCATCTCTCACATATCTGATGATGACTGAAGCTCCTGGAAGTGATGACATGACCATGCCCCTGCCAGGCCAAGTTCTGCACAAGAAGCTGGGCCACTCCTTCCCCAGAATCTGCAGCTATGACCCACGGAGACAACACTGCTCTCTCTTAACTAATGCCCAGTTGTTATTGCTAATCCAAAACTTCTGGCCCCTTATGGACGGCTACAAGCACATAGTGCCCACAGGAGCACACAGAGCTACCATATATATGGCCAGTGCCCTCCAAAGCAAGCTCTCTTGAGAGGGTTAAGAAAAAAAAATTAAAATTAAAATTAAAATTAAAATTAAAATTAAAATTAAAATTAAAATTAAAATTAAAATTAAAGTTTAAGTTAAAATAAAATAAAGAAGTGATTGTCTTTAGGAAGGTGGTGCTGTGTGTCCATCCCAAAGTGCCTTGGGTGCAAGAGGCAGTGCTGGGGGCAAGCTGCTGCAGACCCCCTTGTTGGAGTCCCTTTGGTGGGAGGAGGGCACCCTGGCATCAGGACTAGGGCGCCAGGGCAGTGCTTTGTTCCAGGCCCACAGTGGGAGGCGAGGACAGAAACAATGGTTGGAGGCGTTTGGCAGAGGACCTGAGGAAAAAAAAACTCCTCTCTTTGCAGCAACTGCTCGGGCTACTTCACTGCCGCTGCTCCCACATGCCGGTGGCACCAAAACAGGGAGCATGGACGGAAAGACCACACACATCAAGGAGACCATCCCAGACAAAACCAGTAGTCTCCAGCCTGCATTATCCACATCATCCATCCCCGTCTTTGCCAGACAGTGAGCAAAGGGATCAAGAGCCTGTTCAGGAACACCAGAGGGCAATGAGCTTTGTGCCTCCTGGCAGAGCCCCTCAGCAGGCTTGCACTCGTGACTGGTGGGAGGCTGGACAAGGGAGAGGGTAAAGAAGAAGCACAAGAGAAGATGTGCAGCAGAAACAAAAAACCAACAAAGCAGATGTTGTTCAGTTGGGGTCTGCTGTACAGGAATACAAAAATAAACTGCGGTAAAGGCAAAAAAATGGGGCAGAGAAGGGCAGACTCAGAGTGCAGTAAGCAAACACCTCTTGAGCTCACAAACTGCAGCAGCGGGTTGTGTCCCAGCTGTCACAGCCAGCTTCAACAAGAGGTGGAAATCCCTTTCTCTTAACGCGTGGCACCCCTGGGATTTCAAGGAATGAGTGTGAATATCCTTCTCCTGGGCACTGATGCAAAGGAGAAAGACAAAAGAGGACAGGAGGTCTCCATTTGCTTCTTCCAAGTCTGAAAAAGATATTCTATACGTATTTACAGGCCAGGCTTTCCAGGCAGAGTGCTTTTTGTATTCCTCCTCCCTAGAAAAAAACAAAACCTAACCAACAAACAGCAAAAATCACACAGAGCCACCAGGCCATAGCATTTTTTGGATGTAGCCCATGTTATTATCTCCATAGCACAGCCACAATGAAACCTAGGCATTCAGGGAAAGACAGAACAAAAAAAGTCTCTATCCCTGAACAATGACGACTAAAAGCCTCTTCAGATAAATGGGACAACTGTGCATATGGATGTGTGCCCAGGTAAAGCAGAGCTTCATGAATTTGTCAACTGTGTGTCACAGCACATGGTGGGATGTACGAGCGCAGAGAGAGGCAGGGAGAGGCACCCTCCATGACCAGTCGTGGCACTGACAGACTTCCTGCCTATGCAGAGATATCCAGACTACAGTGAATGCCTTTGTAAAGCCTCTGCTCTCTCTCCTTCCGTCTTCACCACCAGCTCTCCCACGCAGGCTTCTTCTGCTCAGGTTCTTGCCCAAACCCTGGCTCAGACCCGTGACAGTCTTCCCTTTGCACCTCCCCAACATCCATCACATTCCTCCCCAGCTCTTGCAACCCATTGCAAGCAAGCACAGCCTTCCCAGGAACCCTTTGTGTTCTCCTGGATATTGGGCAAAAGCTCTTGGCACAGGCTGGGCTTGACACCTTGGAGACTGTCTGCTCTTCCCTGAGGGTCTGCAGACTGACCCTGAGCAGAGCTGGTCTGACATTCCCAGATGTGGATCTAGGAGGCTTTTGTGTTTGCCTGAAGGGGTCCTAGAGGTGCAGAGAAAACTGGTATCCATGACTTGGACATCTAAAAAGATGCTTTCTGCAGAAGGCAGCCAGCATAAGAAGGTTAAAAAACATCAGATTTGTAAAGCTTTTACTTGCACAGGCTCAAAACTACTTTTATGGGCAATGCTTTGATTATGCCAACTGATGTACAGAAGAATAGGGACAGCCAGAATACAAGGACATAAAATAAAGTGAAAGAAAAGGTTTCAATAACGCCACTACGAAAGCACTTGTCCTCTGTTTTCAGGAAGGTGAGGGATGGTTGCCTTTTCTGTATTTGCATGCTGCAAGCTTTGGGCACCACAGGAGATGGTGAAGACTGGTTGCTGTTTACTGAGATTTTGAAAGACTTTGATGAGAAAAGCAAGCCCAAATTATCACATTAGAAAGAGCATAAAATTCAGGCACCCAAGTTAAATATCAGCGTCATGGCAGAATTACCATCTCTGAAAGTGGGCATATGCACCTGGAAGCCTCCCTCTAAAAATAGTACAATTGGTAATACTAGCTCTGTCACAGCACAGAGGGCACCAGGACCACCCTGCATCCCCACTGTGCTGGGAAAGGATGGGCTCACCTTGTTTGGAGCTGACGTCGGAGGGGACATGAGACGGGTGTGACCCCGGGGAAAAGTGCTCATCGCTGTAGGTGATAAGAGGGGTGAGGGGGTGAACCGCATGAGAAGGCTGTACCACGGGCACCTTGTTGGACTGCAAGAGAAGAACAAAAATTGAATTGTGTTAGCGAGGTGAGGCTTCTGCTTTGGGGAAAAAAAAAACCAAACCAACATTTCTAAAATGCTATTTTTAAATATTTGCATTACTGAAGCGGGGGAAACAGATGGGCAGACATGACATTGGGGCTAGTGGATGGAAACCAGGTTTGCTGCCAGAATCGGCATCCTCAAACCACTGGCACCCGAAGAGGGATGCAGATATTGAGGAAATGCAGGGAAATGGGTGGGGGCCAGGAGCAGGAAGAAAGGCATTTGGGAGACATTGAGACAGGGCTGCGGAAATGGCAAATGGAGAGCTGCAGGGCAGGAGGAGCAATGTGCTGGGCAGGCAGGGACTGTGCACCAAGGGCTGTGACCTAAGGACAGCAGAGTCAGCAGCACTGCTGGAGAAACCCTTTAGTTACAGGAACAGCATTTGAAAAAAGAAGGCTTAAAGTACAGGTTTGCCATATCTCCAGCATTAAAAGCAACACAAGCTTCATCAACTTCCCTCTTCCTCCCCACTGCTCTTCCTGCATGGCCGTGGCACAGCACAGCTGGGACAAACCCCTGCCATCACCAGAGGGACAGCAAGTTTGTCCTCTGCAGTTTTACAAACTCTGGTTAAAAACTCTTGGTCTGTCTACCAGTTAACTAAAGGGTCACCCTTAGAAGCCTGATTTCATTTATAAGCAGTTGGTAGTGGCCTCTCAAGAGGGTCAGTTAGAGGGGAGACCTGCTGAGCGCATGGGGACAGCTGGGAGGCCTCTGACTCTATCAAGGAGAACTCAAAGTGCTACAAACACCCACAAGGGTCCTGAAATGGGTGCCATAAGGTGATGTCCTTGCAGGGCAAGATGCACACTTCCCACCAGCACTTCCCAGAGTGCAGAGGCACAGGGTTAGGGACAGGATGCTGTCCAAAATTACCCCCTTAAATCAAGGTTGCAAGACAACGGAACACCTCAATCCTAATGAAATCCTGCATTATTAACACTGCTTGAAACTCAAGTGGCTCTTTCCACAGTGGGACGAGCTGTAGTGATGATGCCAGCATGTAACAGGCACTCCTCATTTGTGCCCTGCCACTCTACCCTGCTCCTCAGCACAAATAATTATGGAATAAACAGGTTTTTAATAACCACCTCCCCAAAACAATAAAGCTGTCCTTCAGACAGACACATTGACAGCAAGGACAGCCTGTCAAACATAAGGAATTAAGAAAAAAATAATTCAAGAGGTCAATGAAATCAATTTTCATTGAGCTCACTACTGAAATCCTGGCACAAAGCAGATGTTAAGGACATAGCTCCATGCACAAGTCCATGATTTTTCTGGACTTCTGGAAGCAGACAGCTGTAAATGGACAACTCAATTCATTGTTAAGGCTGGTAGGAGTAGAGGAAAGGGAGCAAACGGGAACCAGTGCAGCATTTTCCGCTTTCCTTGTTTCCAGAGCACCACCTTAAGGAACTTGCATTAGCAGGCAGTATCTTCTTAATGTCTGACCTATCCCTCCAGTCATATAGCTCAGAATCTGGTGCCATGAATTTTTGCTAAATTATGCTATCCTTGCTCTCCTCTTAATTTTACGGTTTTCAACACAGATTTGCTTTCCTGTGGGAAAGAGATAAGAACCTGAGGATTTTAATTTAAGCTTCGGCCTTGTCTTATATTTTGCAAGATGGAGAGAGAAAGCAGCGCTAGTAGGTGTTTTAAAGCCAACAAGCATTAGGTCCATTTTTATGACCAAATAATAAAAGCAATATGAATTCTCAGTAATATCTGTGAGTTGAGTTGTAAAGGGGATAGCTCAGACTGCTATTCATCTTCCCCATCCGTATAAATTCCACAAAAAACAGATGCCAACAAATTTCAGATGATTTACAAATCGGGCCTCAGTCTCTAGCTGTGAGACTTGTGGGCCAACCCACCATTCAGCCATTACTTTATCAACAATAAACTGTATATTATGAATAAAGATAAGCAATAGATGTATTTAGGTCACACACACACAGCTGCTAATCAGCATTAATTTCTCAAAATTTAGTAATTAACATTTTGTATTGTACTGGATGTAATTGTCATGCACGCCCCTGGTATCAGGGTTCCTTGCTTTCAGAAATCACCCATTTATACTTAGAGCATGCCAATCCCTGTACCCCCTCGCTTTCCAGCATCCTGCAGATTTTATTTTATTTTCTAATTCTCGGCACCTTATCCCCTAAGCCCATGGCAGCGGCTTTCAACGGGTGAAGGAACCATGAGAAGTCAGGAGAAAAGCAAACCGCTTGTCAGCGAGCTTAAAATTAACATATAAACGGGCAATATCTCCATTAAGAGCATTTGGGGGTCTGCAGAGCCAGAAATCTGAAGAAAAAAAAAAAGTAGCAATAAAAAATAGCAATAATGCAAAGCTTCCCAGCTTGCCTGCCTGCCCCACACTGCTTTGGGAAGACCCGGGGATCTCTGGCAGCCAAATCCTGCTGGTCACCCCAAAATGACAACAGACAGAGGGCTCACTGGACACAGGCTGAGCCTCCCCATTCCCTCTGGTCCCACCGAGATGGCCACAGTGATCGACAGCAGGAGGACACACAGGGTGACACATGCACGATTAAACCAGGAGGAGAAAGGCCTGATAACATAGTTTCCAAAAGCGCTATGGACTTGAAGTGGTTCTGCCGTGGCACCCGCCCTACAAGGCAACCCAGATGGGTTATCTGGGCCTTCCTCACAGAGAGGGTTCAGGGCAGGAGACCAAGACCTCGTATGCAGACACCTGGATGGCCCTCTTGCCACCTTCTCAACCCTCTCACCCCCAGCTGTGGTGAGGGATTGGGCCCAGGCGTCCCATCCAGTCCCATGGACACTGTCCTGCACCCTTTCCCTGGGGCCATCTGGACTGGGGATGTTGTCAAAACCCCTTCCACCACCTACTGCTCACAGTAGGCACTACTGCTTTCCAAGGCTGTGAACCATGGCCAAATTCTACTTCACACCAAGGTACAAAACTGTGCTGATGAGACTGCTTCTACTGCTTCCCAGTCTTTACCCACTGGCTTCCTCCTCCCACAAACGTGGCATCCCTACTACGTTTGTCTCCCCAAATCCTCCAAAGACAATCCATACAGCTGCAGAAACACTTGAGAGACTGACAGAGACTCGACCTTGGTCAACATGACCTCCATGCAAGGGGAACTCCATTCCCCAAGGCTTGCTGAGCACCTGCTGACCAAGCTCACAACCAGCTCTCCCTGGCACACTGGTGACATTTATATCTAATATAGGCACAGTCCACAGAGTGCCTTTTCTCCTCAGCACAGCCTGAAAATCTACAAAACCCAATCAGTCCACATGCCTTCAACAAGACAATTACGTTGTACTATGTGAGGTTTTTCGTTATTTCAGTACAGAAATGATACTTAATCCACGCACCAAAACATAGCATTTTGGTGTAAGTAGGTACCCAAGCAGCTTCTAAAACCACAATAAAGCAAATGAGGATGAAATTTCCATTCTCATTTCCAAGACAATGTGGAGAAGCTGAACGTTTGTTGAAGCTGTCCCTAGCACAGCTCTGATGCAGCATAAATGGTGTACCACCACACCACACCAGTAAAGTTCCATTCTCTGTGCCTAAGGTTCTTCACATGACCTGGAAAAAGGAAATGGGACATACAACATAGCTCAAGATATGCAATTCGGAAAAAGTAAATTACTAAAAATGAGGACCTGTTGTTTACGACCTGAAGACCTCCTGTGATGTTTTTTAGGACATCTTTGCATGCATGTGTTACGAACACTAAAGGCTAATGGCAAAGGGACAGCCTATTCCTGTTGGCCTGGGGACACACAGCTGTGCCCCACAGCACTCAGCTCACAGAGACACTCTTGAGCGACTCAGTCTTGGTGGTCTCCTTCTCAGAGACCACATGGCCACCAGGGCTCCAGTCCCAGGGCACAGTCTTGCAGCACAGACCACACCAGCATCCTTTGGGAACTGGCCTCTGTGCAGCCCTTCCTGGGGCACTTTTTCTCATCAGCTTGGCCTTCCCAGCTGGTGTCTTTTATTTCTCCCAGGCATGTGCTCTCAGGCTGAACTGAGGCAGTGCAGGCAGGGGACAGTCCCCTGAAGGACACCAACAAAACTGGGAGAGCATACATGTACTGGAAACAGAAGGAGCCAAATTATTTGGTCAGTTAGGGCTAAGATGAAACTGCTATTCAGTTTTCTGACTGACCTGAAAAAGGCCCCCAAAATCCCCAGTCCAGTGTTGGTGGGCAAAGGGTAAGAGCTGGCAGGGGAGAGGGCCCTGACTCAGCAGTCCGCACTATCCCAGCAGGAGCTTTGCTATGCACCGGACACCTGTTTAAAGCTATTGCTGTGGTAAAGTAACTCAGGAACAGGTCAGTACAACAGCAAACACTTTCCTTGCGAACAGCAATCACAGTCTGCAAGTGGTAAAGCTGGAACTTACTCAGGCATTTTGGCCAGGACAAGGAGCAGAGTGAGAAATCCCCTGGCTGCGGCACTGGCGCAGCTGCTGCCACATGGTTGGGTGACCCCTGCAAGTGCCCTGCACTGGCAGTGCTGCACCTGCACTTGCAGAGCCACTCACCATTTCAGACATGTGCCTGCCCTCTCATCCGAGGAGCACACTGTGAGACAGTTCAGATTAATCTCTGGTGAGCTTGTGGTGAAATGCTGCAGCACAAATTCAGTCTGAATCCAGTAAGTTTTGCCTTGTTTTTGAAATGCTTCTGAAGAAAAGCAAGAGTCCTGAAAAAACCAAACCTCATGCCCTCCCCAAACAGCCAGCTAATGCTTCAGTGAAGGCCCACACCTGTAAGGTATCTTATATGCAACAAGTGTGCAAAAACTATAAAAAGCCTGAGACAGCCATGGCAAAAATGCCTGTAGGTCAGCGCTGGGCGAGGCAGGCAGCTGGGAGCTCCTGCTGGAGCTGGGGCCACCATTTGTTCCAGCTGCTGCACAGAGAAAGATATTAAATTAATGACCCTTCAAAGGACACACATCTACAAAGGAGGTTGCAGGCAGGCAGGGAGCTTTGCAGAGAACCATGAGGCATGCAAGCCTCTGCACACAAGACCTGAGCATCCCTTGTCAACATCCAAAGAGGTGCTGGGCTGGTTTTTGTTTTTCCTCTTTCCTTTAAACACAGTCATTTCTAAAAAGCAAAAAAAAAAACCAAAAAGGTCCCAGCCTGTCCACTCTTCCTCTCCTGTCAGCAAGTTATGCATTGGTTACAGATACTAGCAGATGGTCTTCTCAATTAAGACTAAAAGAAGTCAACTAAAAAAAACCAAACCAACTTAAGGATGAATAAATGCACGCATTCCCTTTCACTTCTGAAAGAGGGGGTCATTTGAAGAAACAGCTTTAACTTTTTGACAATAAATGTTAAGTTTAGGGGGAAAACACAACAGATAGCTCCTCAAAAAACCCCACTACCAAAACATCTCCAAACCTTTCCGCTTACTGCTATAGCAGTACTTTAAAATAAAAGGACTAAATGGTCCTGTTATTGTGGGAGAATTTGAGGCTACCTTGATCTGAAGAGACAAGAAAAATTCATCCCTTTTTTAGCCTATTCTCATTTCTGGAGCCCTGAAATCATCCTTAGGCTGAAGGTTTTAGCAAACCCAGAAGACAGTAGTTCCAGCTGTCCTCTCAAAATACCAACAGCATTTTAATGGCTAAACTAACTCTGTATTTATGCCTTTGCTGACCAGCTGTTGCAATAAAAATGCAAGATCAAGAAGAATGTTATTTTGGAGCAATGCCAAAACCAGGCCCACGTCGGGGTTCATCATGGACAGGCTTCAGCAAAGGAGTACCAGGGGTGGGAAAGGAGGAGGTAACAGTAACATGCTTTGGCCAAAATAGTTACCAGTAGAGGAAACAAGCTCATCAGCACCAGCAGCAATAGCAATCACAATTTGCCACCTCCCTGGGAGCGACTGTACAATCCCTTTTCATAGACAACTTTGCAAAGATGCAGCAAGGGCAATATATAGAGAGGTCAAGTTACTCCCCTGTCCCAAAACCATTTTTAGGGGAAAGAGTTTTATGTCCAAAGCCAGCTTCTTTCTAGGCCCTTGACAACAGAGATAATTTTATGCTCAATTTTCAAAACCTTCTCCAATCCTCCCAACAGTGCAGTTGGGAAAATGCCAGAGTGGGTATGGTGTGGGGTGGCTTGCAGCATCACTTTTAGCCTCACCTGAAGCTAAAAGGAACAGGGATAGGAAAGCACAGCCACAGGAACACACTGCTCACAGGAAACAGGGGCTTATGAATACTGTGATTTATGAAAGACAAATAAAAAAAGGTGCAGTCTTTTAACCCTGCTTCACAACTGGGCAGCAGGAGGCCATTTATCTCACTGACCTTTCGTGCTTACCAACAGCAGGGGGGACACCCCAGGGACTCACCATTTTAAGGAGGTGAAGTGAAATGCTGCATTGCTGCTTATGTGAAACTTTACAGCTTCACGATGCTAATGCTTACTCAGAACAAAACTAAAATCAAAACCACACATTTCAGGGGGCAAACTGATGACTTGACGAGGTCAAAAAAATCCTCCTGATCCCCCTTTTCCCTCTGTATTGTATTCAACTCTTCACCATGGAACTAAGTAGCAATTAGTGCTGGGAGTCCGGAAAGGGGAGAACAAGAAAGTTACTCTAAGTCAGTTATTGAAAGTTTCCGCATCTCCCAAGGACACACTGCATCATGAAACCAGAGGCAGAGCATGCCAGGAGCTCTCAGAAGCCGGAGAGAAGCTACCAGTACATCATCAGCAGGTAAAAGGAGGCAACCAGGATGCTTGCTAGAGCTTCCCATGGTTATCTGGGAGCAGGAAAAGTTTGTGACCTTTTTCCAGCTGCTCACACCACTTTCCTTTTTGAGAAGCCAGCAGCAAGTGGCTGTGTCTGCAACGTGCGGGAAAGGCAGCTTCATGGCCAATAGGACCATGCCACAGTCCACAGGCACAAAGGGGGTGCCACAGCTGGAAGTGCAGGCAGCATACAAGGACAGGCAAGAGGAACTGGAGAAAACTGCTGTGCCTGAAGCCCGAAGGGTTGGTACACAATAAAAAATTCAGTGCAACAGCCAGGGGAGCACTGCAAAGGAAAGCGTAAATGTGATTTGACAAAGCCTAGAATAAGTATCTATCTAGATGGATTACAATCAGTCACTAAATTCAGGTTAATTGCAACATTAGTGAGAAACCACCATTATTGGCTTGTCTACATTCTTGTCTTTTTCCAACTTTTTCACCCCTCCCTCCCCTTCAATCTTGGAAATTAATATAGCACAACTGTGATTTTTTTTTGCTGAAAAGTTGTAATAAGCATTTGAGTTCCCTCAAGACAGCTTTAAAAACACGGGTGTTGAATATCTGACAGAAACATGCTTTATTTCAAGTGTTCATTAAGCACTGCCATTAAGTAAATGATTAAAGCACACCCAGTATTAAAATAGCTTGATTAGAAATCCCCTGCTATCTCCATTTTCTTCTCTCCCATGACTTCTTAATTTGTTTGTTCTTGCCTGCTCAGGAAGGCTGTCAGGAGACCTGGAGTGCTGGTGAACCATGTGGGGAGCCACACAGGTCTTGTAAGGCTCTGATCAGGGGAGGACAGGCCCACTTCAATTTCTGCACTGTGAGTTCACATATACAGAGATTACACCTAGTTTTACACAGCCCATTGGTTTTGGAAATATCACTGATAGGGCATTTAATTAGCAGAAAACCCACAGGCTCACAGAAAAGACTTCCCCTGTAGCAATGTCTTATTTCACTCTCTAAACTCAGCACTAGGTTCTCTTAGATGGAGATCAGCTGCCAGCAAACTCTCCACAATTTGACAGCCAATGCTTGTTTTAAGCTCTGATTTCTGCAAGAAGATCCTTTTTTGGCCCTCCTGAACAGCTCATCTTTTTCCTGATGTAAAGACAAGCCCCACACCCAACAAGCAGGAACCTGCACCATCAAATCACACACTCAACTCCAGAAGTCTCTTAGCACCCCCAAAAACCTGGTAAATGAGACTGCTGCCACTACAAATGCTCTGAATGGGCCTTTACCCCATGGGCCTTTACCCTGCACAGTATCCCTTCTTTTGCCTTGTGCATCCTTGTCACATACCAGCAATCCCATCAGCTGGAAAGATGTTTTCCCTCATTGTTTCCTGACCTGTCCAGAACACTCTCAGTTTGTTACTGGCTAAAGAGAACAGAGGCCAAGCAATGTTTTACCAAGCCCAAGCTTGAGCCCCTGGGTTGCAGAGTTCTAGCTTATTGCTTCCTTGGACAATAAGGACAATTGTCCTAAGCCACCAGAGGAAGCCCACTGGACATCAGAGGAGCCAGTGCCCAGAGCCCAGCAACTTGCCAGGGAGGAACAGTGGAATGTGACCAGTGAGCCCCAGGGGTTCTGGGTGGGGGAAAGGAGGCTGGAGTCCATCCTGGTGTCACCTCTTGTGCCATCTTCAGCTCTTTCCTGGTGACAAAGCTGCTCTGGTTTCTGTCACCAGAGCTGTCTGCTGTGTTAAGACAAAGACATGAGCTTGTTTTGCTTGCCTCGAGGTTATCAGGATCCCTGTTCACAACAACTTTATCATTTTCTCCAGCATACTCAGACCCACAAGCTCATGCGCTTCTCCCACAGGCAGAGGGATGTGCTTCAGTCCAATATTCAAACCTTGGAAATGGCTCCATCTACCACATAAGCACAAGTGTTGTGTGAAAGCAGGTTGTCCGACAACAACCTCTGAAGCCCAGCATTTCTGTTCTGGCAGACAACGTGCGTCACAGGATGGGATGACTTTTCCTTATCGGCCTCCTCAAGTCCCACAGGATACAGACCCATGCTCCTGCGGGGAACCAAGAAAAAAATCCATCCTGCACCCTGGTGACAGGAAGATGCCTTTCGGCACTGCACACACAGTGGATCAAAAGGGCTTGAAATAGGACCTCTCTTAAATGTATTTATATTAAGTCTATGTTACAGCCTATCCAACACCCTATGTCATAACAAAGACTATCAGAGGCCCAGAAAACTGAGAAATGGGTCAACTTCTCTCTGAGCTGCAGTTCTCAAGGTGCACTGAATAGAAATGTTTTTGATTAAGAAAATGCAAGACTATTACATGTATTGGGAAAACATCTTAGTTCTGTCATATAGAAGGTAAGGACAAGGGCTCGACACCTGCCCGAGCACCTGGCACATCTTTACGTGTTCAAAACCTCTATTCAGCATGGCTAAGTGTGCAAGCAGACTGCAGAAGACGCAGGCAGCATCTTCTTACTTCTAGCAAAGCAGAGAGCATGCAGGACTGGTCAAGCTACCCAACATGACTGATGTTTTTGGAAGTGCTCTTGCCTCATCTGTCCTCTTAAAAACACAGGACAAAAAGAAAAAAATATAGGAATGGATGTGATGATAGAGGAATGATGAATTTGATTACATCAATGGCTCTTCTGAGCTGGCCTTTGCTCCTGGCAAGCCCTGTTCCCCACCACACTGATGTTGCCTGAACACTCCCAAAGAGAAACCAGTGCCAAAGCCAACCACCCTCTGGCAGGAAGGGCTGCCCTGATTTTCCATGAAGTGAGGAGATCCTGCTGCTGGGATTTTAGCTCCTTCAGCGGGGGTTCCTGGCAGCAGTGGAGCAGACCTGAACCCAACACGAAGTGCAATGCTGACAGCTGGGGCTGCATGCACAGCATTACAGGTGGCAGGAGCAGGCAGGGCCAGGTGAGATGGATGCAGGGGTTGCTCAGCACATGCCCTCGCAGGGGGTATTTTCTCCAAATTCGAGGCTCTCAGGCATCATTGACCCTGCGTACATACTGTAAAAAGTTTTCAAGTAACTTCCTTGAGTCTGGCTAAACCGTATTAACAGATTTATCCAATAACATGCAAATTTGGGTTTTAATGAAAAGTCTTAAGTCCCAGCTCTAAGTGATTTGGACTTTTCTGCTAATGGCATCGGCTAATGACCAAAGATTTAATGCATCAAGTCTTAGCATACATCAGTGCAAACAATATAACCATTTAGTGGAGGCAAAAAGTCATCTCATTAGACATCCATCATTGGATATGGGCAAGATGGTCCACAGGCTTAAAATAAAATATTCATTTTTAAACTTAAAAAAAAGAAAAAAAAATCCCTAAAAATGTACAAATGATTAGGCCAAAAGTAGCAGTCTGCTAAAGCTTCACTGGGATTGAAAATGCAAACTGCAACGTTTATCTGGAGGTAAAACGCATTTGCAAGTACTTAATTTCAGCACCACTGTTCCACAGAAGACAAAACCAATTTTAACAGGAATTAAAGCAATAGGGCCCTCCAGAAACAGGATGTCTCTTAGACAGGTTATTTGAACCATCAGTTGAAGGTCACAACAGGAATTATTTCTCTACCACATTGTGCAAGATGATTTCAGTACAAACAAAAGTGTTGAAAAGCTACTAACTTAATTTTATAGATCATTCCCACGAGGGTTTGTCACATCAATGAGACACAAAAACATGCCCTAAAATTACATTTTTATGGAGCTAAAAATGCAAAAATCACAGCGCACAGCTAAGGACGAGCAATGAATGATCCGAACAAGGCATGGGCTCAAAGAAGCAGGGCTGGAAACACATTTTTTGGCCCAAACCATTGATGCCAAATGTTTCATTTGGACTCTTGAAATGAGGAGCAGCAATAAAACTACCACATGACACAGCTGGATGCTGAGCTAACTGACACAAAATCTAAATGTCCATTATTTTTAGTCTTGTTTACCAAATGGCATCTTGGAAGACACAAAAAAGCCAGACTGACACCTCCCAGCCATGGGCTGACAGTGGGAGATGACTCAGCTAAGGGGAGGATTGCAATTATAATGGACCTGTGCAAGCTGCCTGTTTGCAGGAGGAGTGGAAAAAGGATATCCAGATAAGATAGAGCACCCACCTTTGTGCCTGCATGCTGCCTCTCCCAAGGCAGCTTAGGAAATGGTTTTTTTCCACTCCCCAAAAAGCAGATATGGCAACCTCATGGCAAGCCCTGACTCTAGACACAGAGGGAAACCAACAAAGGAGCCCTGGAGAGATGCTCTTATATCAGCTTTGGAGTCAGATCATCCTCTAAGAGCTGCCTATCCCCACTGAAACACACACTTGTGACCCAGGGAGTCCTCAGGACCTGAAGTGATGCTATGTCAGAGGAGGTTTAGATTGGATATCAGGAAAAGGTTCTTCACCCAGAGCGTGGCTGGGCACTGGAACAGGCTCCCCAGGGAAATGGTCACAGCACCAGCCTGACAGGAGTTGAAGAAGCATTTGGACACAAACTCAGGCACGTGGTGTGACTTGTGGGGTGTCCTGTGCAGGGCCAGGACTTGGGCTTCAGTGATCCTTGTGGATCCCTTCTGAGTGAGGATATTCTACGATTCTAAGAAAATGCATCTTCCCCTGTGTTGATGGCATTGGCTCTCCTTCAACTCTTCACTTGTCCTGTTCACCACCCATCTTTGCCTCTGCTCCATCACCCTGTACTCACCCCTGGAAAGCTTCCTGGGCCTCCTGGCCCTGCTTGGCTTATTTAACTGCAGAGCACCCTCAGGCTCCCCAAAAGCAGGTATTTCCTTCAGCTTTCAGGCCTTACCCGTGCAGGTGCATTGCTGTCCTGGGCACTGACCTGAAAGACGCTCCGGTGACTGGGATGGCAGCCCATGATATGGGGGAGACAAGAAGAAACATGGGGCTCACCTACTCCCTCTTCCCACCCCACTCAATCTTGTCTGTTACCACTAAGCTCCTTCACCCACTTGGCCACAGGGCTTTAAAAAAGGTTGCTGCTATGCACAAGACATGTGATACCTTTTAAATTCTGCACAGGATATTTCTGCCTGCTGCTAGACTTGAATATCTTTTTTTTTTTTTTTAAATTCAAGAGCTGCCCTTAAAAATTTAAAAATCACTCTTAAAAACAAAAAAACACACCCAGCCCACAACCTAAGTTTTGTGCAGCAGGCACCTACGTCCTCATAAAAGCCCTGGGCTGTGCTTTATAACATGGGTAGAAGTCTAAACATCGTAAAAAACAGCCTAAATTGCCAGATTGCCCAAGCCTCCAGTAAATCACCCTTCCAGATGGGCTTAGAGCTGCACATAGAGCCTCACTAGTAGCAACAGGTCACTCTGCAATTATATTTCAATCCTACTAAACTCAAACAACATTATATGAGAGTCATGCTCAACTACATTAAAGAGGCACTTCCAAAGTTTACCATCATCCTGTCATTACCAACAGTTTGATTTTTCATTCAATTAGTCTTCCCCTGTGCAATTAAATTCTCCCTCAAAGCATGGCAGAGGCCAGGGTGGACAATTTCTTATCATAACTACATCCCTTCTCAGTACTTTTCATTGCAATAAAGGCTGTGCTTGGGAGAAACACAGTGTGTTAGGTTCTGAAAAACACCACTGAACAATTCATCAGGCAAAAAAGTAGCTCATGCCAGGAGAGCTTGGGGAAGCACTCAGCCCTGTGCCTCCCTCCACTGCTGACAGGGCAAATGGTCAAGAGTGCCAGAGATGTCCCAATGCAACTTTAATCCTTTTCTTTTTTGGCGTGGACACACAAGGGATCTACATGAGACCTGCCCATCCCACACCGGCTGCTGTGGGGCAGCAAACCCTGGAACTGCTGCAGTGTCCAGTCTGGCCTGGCACTGGGGCTGGGCAAATTCTGCCAGCAATGCTCCCACCCAGCAACCCCCACAGCCAGCAACGTGGGCAGGGTTGGCAACCACATACTGGAGACAATTTTTTATTTGGGTTTTTTTTTCCTCCCTGCTCCTTCCTGCTCTCTCTGGCTTCCCCCTGCTCCTACCAGAACTGGCAGACTCCTTCCCCATTGCCATCATTTCAGAGGCAAGGACCAGACCCTCACCTCTCCCATGCAGAGGGAGTAGGCTTTTTAGCTGGATGATCTGAGGATCATCTGGCAGTGGGGCGGGAGACACAGGCACTCCTGCTGCAGACCCCACAGATGCTGCTCACAGACATTCTGAGTTTGGTTGAGAGGCCGCATGTCCACAGCCAGCCACACAGTTTGCCACATTTATTTGCAGATGAGGCAAATTTTTACTGCCCCTTTTTTCAAGAAACAAGCTGGGAGACAGATTAAAGAACACTCATTTCAGCATTTTAATCAAGGAATCAAGTGCTCTGCTCTAAAAAAATAAATTCATTTTCCTCTTTATGGCAGAAAGTACCATTTCTGATGGAGAGAAATTATGGTCCCTCTTACTTCTGTCCTACACCTAAAATAAGGACACCTTAACCTCATCCAAAACTGAAAACTACTCCAGATTTCAGGCAGTTAACATAATTCTACCATCTCACAGCCAGGACACTATTCACACCACGAAACAGGCAGAGTCCCTCCCTCTTGCCTTGCTCAGAGTTTCAGCACTTGTGCCTGAAGACAAAGATGGCAAATACCCTATGCCAACCAACCAGGCTAAGGACAGTCAGCCTCCAGACAGCCAGAGACAGGACTGTGAACCACGGGTTGAATCCTTGTCACCCCTACTCCAGGGATGCACTCCCCCCATGCCACTGAACTAGCAGAGATGCAAAAATCCAGCCCCTCATGTGTGGAAGCAGAGACAGGATTTGCTCATCTCAGACACCCCTTCCTTCCGCTTTCCCTCCCAAACCTCCTTGTCCACACACAAGCTGCTTGTGGGGGACAACCAACTCAAAGAGAGTAATTGAATGCCCCTCTATCAAATCAGTGAGAAAACAATATCCTCTCACTGGAAGATACTGTAGATGATTTCTCATCTGCCCAGGATTTTGGCACTCACTGTTTTTATCAGTTGCACAGAACTAGGAGCTGAGAACATGAGGAGAGCAGCCCCTCAGTGTAGCACAGAGACAGAGCACAGCTTTTATCAGCATTAACTCTCTCGCGCTAAGTCAGAGGAAGGAAATGCTGCCTCCCCCACAACATTATTTTTTTAAAAAACGACCACCTTTCCTCTTCAGAAGGCCCTGGCCAGGTGTTACATGCTCTCGACATCAAGCTAAGGCCAGGCTGGCTAATCTGTAGGTTCACTCGTTAACGAGATAAAGGATTTCAGTTCAGTGCCGCAGCCGGGCTGTGGAAGCTGTGGGCTGGAGGAGCTGCCGGCAGCTGAGTGTCACTCCTGGAGGAATGCCTGACCTTTCCCGGGGCTTTGATCATGCTGCCTCGCAGCGTGAGATAACCAGCCCTTTGCAGAATCCGGAGGTAATAAAAAAAGCAGCTTTGAGGCCTCGTGTTTTTGCAGGGAAATACTTACCTGTGTTCCCAGCACGCTGCCCAGTCCCCACCGTCCTCTCCAGATTTCAGCCCCTTTACGGCCAAATGCATTTCTGTCAACTAAGGGAATCACATAAAGTCTTCAGATGAGAGTTTTTAGCTCTTGTTTAATTTCTCTTAATTGAAGAGGGTACTTGTGCACTGTTCTTAGGGAGGATACAGAGACTCAAAAAGAGCAGAGCAACAGAAGTAAGGTCCCCAATTAGCATGTGATTAAGCTGTAAGTAGGATAATAGGAGGAGAAATTTTGTATCTTATACAAACAAGATAGCAAAAGAGATAGATAAAAGCATGGAAGGGGAATAAAGCTTTATCCCCAGCTCCCCTCTCAACAGCCAAGCCATACAGAAAGGAGTGGATTTCCTGAGGGTTTTTTGTTTGCCTGTGATTCTTTTAAAGCTGGATGTCTTTCTCAGGATAGTTCACTATGGGCAATTTAAACAAGCCAGTGTAGTACCAGGTTAGTAAAGCATGAAATACTTGGAACCCTGGGCTGAATGTGCTGAATCTGTAAGTGATAATTAGATCAGTCTTGAATACTTCCTTTAATGAGTCTACACAAGCACCTCGTCCACCCAATCTGCTTTTGGTTACTGACCTAGAGAAGTTTGCATGATCTTCTCAGGCTTGGGCTGTATTTTGTTTTGTTCTGTTTGGGACACTGCAGCACAGTCTCTGAAGTTGGAGCCACAATTCCCTGATGCTCTCTGCAGGCTGTGTATGAGGCACAGGGCTTGCTCTGCAGCACTCCTCAGCTGCAAGCAGGCTGATGCCAAACCGAGCAGACCTGGATAAGTTACCCCTCTGGGGGAAAAAAAAAGTTGTACTCTGCTATGCTGTCTTCCTCACAGGGTTAACTATGTAGATTTCAGATGCAAATTTTACTTTAGGGCAGGCTTTATAGTATTAAGAGTCTCTTTTTCAGCCTTCTGAAATTTCATATGTATACATGCTAGAGCTCTCTCATCTCTCTTAATTGGGTTTTGTGGAATTTCAAGGCCTGGGGGCCAAGAGGGGAGGGCTGCTGATTAAAGCACGCCATGCAGAAGTGGATGCAGAAGTGTTGCACAGTAACAGGAGGGAAACAATTCCTCTGAGCTACCTGCCTCCACGTGCAAACCCCATCTGCCACTCGGGAGGAACCCCATCTTTTGCCCTGGTCTTCCTGAGGGTGCAAGGATGGCTCCTGCCCTCTGCAATAGGCACTGCAGGGAGGATGTTCAACCCTGCTTCTCCGGATATGCAAATCAATTTCAGAGGTTTAGAGGCAGCTACATTTGTTTATTTCAATGGAAATAAACCAGTGTGCCTGTGTCCTCACTGCAGACCCAAATGGGCCTTCTTCCCACAGTCCTAGCCATGACTTACATACTTCAGGACCATTAAGGAGGAATTAAAGGGTATTTAATCTCCCTTTATCCCTTTTCATAACCCAGCACATACATGTGTGTCAGAATTTGTTAGGCTGTGATATCTGAACTGTTGAAATGACATGCGTCTGTGTCCCCACGATGAGAGCACAGAAAACACCCATTCCTGCATTTGGCCAAACTGTATCTCTCCACATGCAAGGATTCAGTCCAGGAGCCTGCTTGCAGCAGCTAAATACAGATATTCACACACCCATTATAAATGCAGTCTAGTTTCATTTTTAACCCACAGGAGGGTGTGGAGGGAGAAAACATCAAAGCATGGACACAGGCTACCCTGGCATTCTGGGTGTGCAATTTTATCTTCCCCTCATTTCCCTCCTCTCCAAACCAGCTGCTACAACTATCATGATGCTTGCCCTCCGGCCAGTAGGCTGGAAAACTGGCTTCCAAGGCAGTCATTAATCTCTCCCCATTGCCCAGCTGGCACAGGATTTTGCTTAGATGGGAGAACAGTCAGCTCCATGCCCTCTGAGGCACCAGTGGCAGCTCCCACAGCCGTGCGTGCGAGGCACCCGCTGCCCACACCGGCACAGCCTGGCACCACTCACCCTGCCACAGCACAAGGGTCACCATGCATGGAGTGAGAAGGGTAAAACTCCAGCACAGGCACTGTAGAGCACTGAAAGAGGAACTTTGAATTATATAACCCCCTCCTGTCAGCAGTGACGGTGAAAAGAAGGGCTGTGCATCTTCAGAGGAAGATGTCTTGGCTCAGAGCTAAGTTTAGAGGCTGACTTCTTGCATAGCAATAGCAGCAGAGAGTAGCCCCTACATATGCAAGTTATGCAAGTGAAATGAAGATGCACAGCATCTCCTTCAGCAGGAGAGCACAGCTCAGCAATGCTACGCTCATCGGGGTTCAACTCGTCTGAGGTAACAGGGCTGGAAATACACAGAGGTGCTGATCTCCAGCAAGGGCTGTTCCAGCACAGCCAACCTGAAACAAGAATAAAACAGGCTCACAAAGTACCATGCAAGTTTGTTAGCGAGATGAAATAACCAGAAGTGTGCTTTATGTGATTATAGCCTGAAACGCAGCCATTTTACTGTCCCCCACCATGCACTGCACTGTCCCAGCAACTTCTGAGGCAATGTTCTACCATCTACTTCGAGTCAAAAATAGTCCTTACAGAGAATACTTTTTTCCTGTGTTGATGGGATGATTAATACCAAACTTGTCATATCCTCTCAGTAATACCACTCATTTGCCATTTTTAGAGGGGAAGAATGGCCCATCAAGACCCCATGAATACACACCTAAACCTGCATTTGATCTGTCAGTAGTAGTGTAGGTTTCCCCAAGAAGAAGAAACATGCAGGCAAGTTTTTGATCTTCCTTAAAGCACCACTTATCTCAGCTTTTGTTTGTTTTCTGTTTTTCAGGTGTGGGGTAGTGTCTGATGTGAAAGCCACCCACTGTAAGCTATCTAGGCAACGAAACAACCATCATAAACCACCACTGGAACAAAAATAGCAGCACCTTTCTCTCCCCTGGGCACAGGCCACATGCAGGACAGTGCTGACAGCATGTGCAGCTACAAGCACACTTTGCAGATCACAAACTCAGAGGTGCTAAGCATGGGTCTCCTCTCATGCATCTTCCAGCCACTTGTTAGGGAAGCACCGAGTCCTTCTGGATGGCCCCAAGAAAAGGCAGCCTTTCCCTACCAGCTGTGGGGCAGAGAAGGGTAGACTCCCAAGGCTGCTTGTGGGTTCAAACTCCAGCTTAGCCCAAGGAAAGCTGCCACCTGCAGTACAACCAGACGAGTGAGCACCTACAGCAACACAGTTTGCAACAAACCTAAACCACAGTGAGCTGAGCCTTCTCCCACTGCCCAGGCCTTCCTCTTCTCACCCCCTCCTTGCCACCTAGAGGGAGTGCCAGTCCACAGTTAGACATAGGACAGGGTGCAACAGCAAAGGTGCCAAATCCTAACTTCAAATGGGGAGACTGGTCTGAAAGGGATTTACATGAGGCTGCAGGTTAAACCAATATTCATCCACACTTACGGCTTAGTCCCTTTTAACTCCAGAGCAGGCTGGCCAACCACAGCCACAGTTGAGCTTGGAGGAGAGGTTTCCAAGTGGCTACTATGCTCCTACCAGCTTTGGAAGGGAAGAGAAAGAACAAAACAACCCAGCAGCCAGGTAGAGGAAGGAGCTCTTCCTGAGCAGGAGGCAGCAATCAGCTGCTATACCGCCTGTTCTGCAGCAGTCAGGCGAGTAAGCATGTGGCACACGGGGCCACTGATGTGCACCACATGAGCTCTCCATCCCCAGCACATCCTTCCTCACTGGGAAAGGACAGAAACCCCCAGCTGTGGGGTCTGTTGCTGAAATCCTGCAGGGCTTCTGCTGAAAAAGGCACTTAAAATGCACGCTAAAAATAGAGCCTGCACTGATGCTATATATAGCAGGAGGGTGCACACTTTCAAAAAAAGGCTGTCGCCCTCTCCAGCAGCAGAGGGAAGGCAGCCAAGCATGCCCCTGGGATGGTCCTGCATTCCAGCACTGCTGCAGTGGCACGTGCTGGCACCCCAGCATGAGCGTGCCTCAGGAGAGCCACCTTTTCCTATGGAAATGTAAAGACAGGATGCAGGAAACCATTTGCAAGGTCACTGGGTAGAGGTTTCATCCCACAGAGGCCAAGAGGGATGCAGGACCCTGCGAGCTGTGCTGCTGGCCAGTCCCACAAATGGATGATTCCTTCCCTGTGCCAGAGTTTTTCTAAGTGCAATAATGAACATCAGGATTTTCATAAAGCACTTACAGATATGTTGCTTCATCCAGGTGCCAGGAGAGTCAGGCATGGCCACTGGAAACTTGTCAGTTAGTGAAAACACAAAACCTCCTACTTTGCCTGTCTAGCCAAGTATCTGTCAAAACCCTTGACTAACTGTCTCTCAGGTAAAGGGCAAAACGCTCATTCCCTGGCTGGGCTATGGGGGCAGATCCAGAGCTGATGTGACACAGGTACCAGTGTCTGTTGTTGACAAGCCCAAAGGGGCAGGTTTGTCCTTTCCACATTTTGTACCCAGAGCAAAGCTGAGGGGATGTGCAGCACAAGAGAGGATGCTACACAGTCCATGCAGATGCTGCGTGAGAAAACGTGGCACCTTCTTCCCTTGACTCGCTGAGCCCTGTGGGGTGGCAAGACATGGCAGGGGGTGTCCCACCTCCAGGGCCCAGGAAGAGCCACTGAAAGCCAAGCTTCTAATTAAGACTACAGCTTTGGTTAATTGAGTCCAATTCACCTGTGACATGAAGAGTCCCAATCCCATCAACAATAATGGAACTGCATCGGCTTACACCAGTAATGACTTCAAATCAGTGGCATAATAAAGCTAATTCCATACTTTTCCAGGTCCGGCTGATGAGGCTGCCAAGGGAGAGCAGGAGATAGCCTTCCTCCCTCGGCACCAACACCTGCTCACAAGAGCAATGTGAACAGCCCAAGGGTTGGAAAGGCAGGAAATGTAAAAAAAACGCCTAAGTTTCCAACAAGACTAAGGCTTAGTTTTAACACTGGATTAGGTGACCAATTTAACACTGAACACAAGGTGACCCTGTGCAAGTGCTGATGACAAAGCAGCACTGCCCACAACTACTTCCCAGGAGGAGGAGCCCTGAAAGACAGCTACAGGTTTCCAACCTGCCATATGCTGCTGAGCCATCCCACCAAGCTGAACGCACCAGCTCAGGGCACTGGGGGCAGAACTTGTGTCACATGCTGGATAGCACCTGCCAGGACGTGGGAAGGAGCTCGTGAGCGACGACCACGTGCTGGCAGCCCCGAGGAGGAATGTGGAGAAACATGGAAGTTGCCCGATGTAGGCAGACATGCAAATCAGCAGCTGCGGGGCCACACCGACAACCTCCTAATTGCCTCGGCAACCTCCTAATTGCCACGGCGCCCCCGGCTCTCTCGGGGCAGGGACTGGGAATAGCCAGGAGGAGCTGGAAGGAGCGAAACCCTCCCACGGGAGCAGGGGACGTGCTGCCAGGTCGGTGCCGCCCTGGGACAGCCCGAGTGCCCCGAGGGATGGGAATGGCCCCGCTTGGCCCCCGGCCGCCCCACACAGGCCACTGCCTTGCGCACACAAATTTGTCTCTGCCTCCAGCCAAAAAAAACTAAGCCAATGCTCTTTAGAAGCGACGTGCATTATTTTAGAGCAGTCAAGTTATGACTGGTCTGATTTCCATAATACACGCTCTGCAAACATCTGCCTGTTATTTAAGGCTCAGCTCCACTGGGACAGAACTTAACAGGGCAGATCTTTGAGCTGGTGTCTGTGGAGGTCTCCTTGCTCCCAGAGAACATCCTGGGACAGAAGTGTGCCCAACAGGTCAGGCTGGTCACTCCTTACTCCTGCAGCTACATGCAGCTTCACATTTCTGAGCCCTTCCCCACTCACCCACTGATGGTCCTGCTCCCATCAAAGGAGGGCTCTGTCCCCCTCTCTACCAGAACTATCTGCTCATGCCAATGAGCCACTGTCACCCATAAGAGGACCCAGCGAAGTGTCCCTCATCATGGACATCTAGCAAATCATCTGGCACCTTCAGGTTGTCTGCCATTTTTGCAGGTTGACTGTTGAAATCTGAGTGTCAATTAAATGAAGGTAAAGGCTGCCCTGAACAACGAGCATAGCTGGCAAGAAAGTTATCCCAGTGTTATTAGACTGCTCCCTCCCTAAGAAGAGACCACAAATTAGTGTTTACTTTAGAGGCCAAGTAGGCCAGCTTTGAGAAACTGTGCCTGCCCCGCCATCCCACAGGTTTCCCAGGGGCTCCCTGGGGGCTCCTCAGCACACACCTCCACACCATGCCCTTGCTCTGCATTTAGCCTGGGCTCCAACCTAGCCTGACACAGCATTTAGCTACTGGTTTTATTCCCTGCGTGCTGTACTGGAAGAGCTGAAACAACTGAGTCTCTGTGCTGCAGTGAGCTGACACAGGCTAAGTCAATTAGCTGCTATTGCTGCGATGCTCAGCTAGGCCAGATCAAAAGACAAAGAAAGAAAAGCCTCACACTGAGAGGAACCAGGTCCAATCAACACATTTGTCTTCAATACTTCAATCAAAATATTTGAAATGGGAAAGGGAGATGGCTGATGCTTCCCAAAGCAACTAGGTACAAGCTTGCTTTGCTAGGGCAGGAGGGGGAGAGGGGCCAGGCAGAGCATTGCAGTTCCCATTCACCTCTGGTCCAACCTTTGCTTCCATCCAACAAACCCTTCAAATAAACACACAAAAAAGCAAAATATATTCCATAAGTTCAAGCTAATGGCACTTTCCAGTTCAGAGTGGGCTGCTTAAGCTCTGTAAGTCTCCTAGTTCATCCTGACTCAAACCAACACTCTTTGCAGCTTGTGCATAGCATTCTTCAGGAAGGACACAAGAGATCACAATGCACCACAGGCCTCGCATATCCTCCTCCTCTGGGCAGGATTATTATTTTGCAGATCTCTGCACTGTATCAGCCATCCCAAGGAGTGCTGGTCTTCCCAGTGGCTTTTGCAAAACTACACCAGTCAGCAGGCATTATATCCGATACCAAGCATTGTGAGTACCAAGCCCATTTTTGCCTCCAAAAAACATAAAATGTTTCTTTTGAGAAACTGACAGTTACTGGTGATAAGGATTCACCTACAGCTGGACTGAAGGAAATCAAAACTGGTGAAGGACAAAAGCAGGTCTGCAACACCGAGCAGTAGCTGGGCAGCCTTCAGCTTCAGTTTGGCTCCTTGTGCTGCTGTTGAGAGGTATCATGCCATGCTGCTCCTCACTTCAAAGAAGACAACCATAAGGAGAACCATTAAAGCAATTAAAAAAATATTATCTGTAGGATGTAATCTACCCAGAGATGAATGGGAATAATTATCTAGCTGCAGATTTTTATGTGGGTTTTTTTAGGCAATAACTGGCTGAACATTCATCCTAAGTAGTTACCTACAGTAACTTCCACCTTATTGAAATGAGAGACTAAAGATATCATTTTTTTTCACAACGTGGGCCACTTATTCCATACCATCTTTCACAGTAACATCTATACTCACTAACCCTTTTCCCATTCAGTTCACAATCCCATAAACACCTCTGTAGCAGCTCATGCAACTGTTCACGTAGAAGAGTTCTTTCTGTTTTTCTCAAAGCAGCAAAGGCAGGAGTTCAACAGCCTGAAGTGAGAAGATCCAGCTCCAGTTTACGAGGCAGCTGTCTGAAATCGCCCCCTCAAATTCTCAGTGAGGAGCAAGACCTAACATCAATAATCTTGCCTTAGCATTCTTTAATCTGCATACCTTGAACCCTTTATTCTTCCTCTTCTGCTCTGCTGCCCACCTCTGAAATGGATATTATGCCACACTGTAGATGGGGAAACAGGCCCTGAGACACCAACTATACTAAGGTGAAGTCGTGCATCAGCAAGACTTCCCAAAATCCTTTGAATATCAGTTCAGTCCAGGTATTTTTGAATTCCAGGTATTTTAGAACCTACGTCTATTGTCCACTTTTGGTTGGATAGATATGTTTTCTGTAGCTATTACTTGAAGCATTACCATCTCCTGTCTGCCTCTTATGTGCCCATGACCAGGTATCAATGTCAGCTGTCCTGATCCGGGGATGCCAAGAGACACTTCGAGCTCCTCTAGACAGCACACAAACACGTGCTCACCCCTGTTACAAACACCCCAAAAGATAAAACAGAAACAGAAAAAGGTCAAAGCCAACAGACCTCTTTTCAAAAAAGGCTTTTTTTGGTTTGATTAGAACCCTGAGATACCAGTCCTGAAGAGACATAATACAGAGGGATTTAGGTCACATATCACAACACTGAGGTGCAATGCTTTCCTCTTTATAGGCTAAGTCTTAAGCCACATATTGATTCAATAAAGGCAGTTAACTGACATTAAAATTTTCATGAATCAGCTATGAAAAATTGTTAAAGAACTCCAATCAATTGAAAAAATCTATTTTAGAAATTCCTTTGTAATTTAAATTTATTGGGAGGTGGGGTGGGGGGAGAAATAACCCCAGAAGACAACAGTTTTACTTTTTTTGAGATTATGCATCTTTCACCAAATACTTAAAAAGAAATCACAGTTCATATTTGTAATAACAAGGGATTATCAGAGTCCTTGATTTACTGTTGAAGTCTGCAATGAAGTTTCATACCTTGAGTGAGGTGCAGCCTAATCCCTGCATATGATTACATTTAGGAGTGAGAGTGAGGTATGCAGGGGGTAGGGAGAAGCAATTTTTGTTGAAGACAACGCTTCAGGCAGCCCTGGAGCAGAGTGGATCCAGTTTGAAAAGAATTGGCAGCCCTAAAACTTTTTGATAAGATAAAAATTCATTGATGTTGGCTCACACTAGGCCCATTTCAACTCTGCACTTGTCCTCTGTGTTTCCTTGGCATATCTGTTCCTTTCCTCTATCTGCTTTAGCATAACTTTATTTTTCTCTTTTATCTTTAGCTAACTGCACCCAGGGACTGGAGGGATTGATTTTTTGTTTTGACTTATTGTTTGAAGATCTGTAACTCAAAGCAGCTTCTTGCGCCTCTGATGTCTAAGCCCGAGCAGTATAAAAGGTAAAGCTCATCCTGTGTACCAAAGTGAGCAGGGATACCATTTTATAATCAGTCATCTGTGTTTTATTTTGCCTTTTGGGGAGGAAAACTATTTTGAGACTTTATAGGCAATAATTCTTTAAATAAATATTCTCATGGCAGATACTACACATGCCAGTTCCCTTTTTAAAGACAGACAGCTATTGCTTACCACTCAGGGGAAGAAAAAAAAAGTTCCTAATTAAAGGAGGCCATTATACATCAGAAGATATTTTGAGCATCACGTCACACTACCAACAGCCTATTACAGCCAAAATGTTACCATGCAAATGTGAAAACGCTCTCGCTCAGAGATGCGCTGCCGTGAGGCCAGCGAAAATCCCCGCCGGGAGGGGAAGGCAGGAGCCGGGGCTGCGCTCCTCAGTGCTGCTCCAAACAGCCATCGCTCACTGCCATGTTAACGCCGCGCCGCCCCAGACACGGAGGGATGGGGACGGATCTTTGCTTGCTTCCTCCGCCTTCTGAGGGCTAAACTCTGGAGATTTCTCCTTTTCCCAGGCAATTCTTCCCTCCCCCCACCCCCGGATAGAAATGCCTCTGGGCTGTTTTAAACAAGCAGCTCCTCAGGACGTGGCACATGGGTTTCTCACTGCACATGCACATTTCTGTGTTGTGGAAAGCCGATAGTCATGGCACACACGGACTTTGTTTACAATCGCCAGTCTCTGCTATTCCCTGAAGTTGCCCAGCTTGCTGAAATATGGTTACATATGCAAACATTATCTCCCAATTGTAACCTCATTTTCTGCTCTGCTGGACAGCGTGACCAGCATTTGTCATCTTGCCGCCCCCGCCCGCCACATCATTCATGTGTCTATAATTGTCATCAAGATGTGGCATGTCAGCAGGACTCCCGCGTCCGCTGCTCCCCATCTCCACGCAGTCACTCAGGTAACAAACCCATAATCTCACCCTGTTTTCATGATGGTTGAATTACACATAATTGTTTCTGCACAGTGATTGATTTCTGCCTGAATAGAGACCTCTGCCTTTTTTCAATGCGAGCGAGTGGCAGCCAAGTCTCTCCATCTAGGAGGAGGCAGCAGCCTTTGAAGAGATCAAAGCCAAGGCCGCGAGCAGTTGTGCGCCCTGGGAATATGGAAAGCCTTTATGCTCTCAACCCCATTTCCAACATCATGTTGGATTGCAGCTGCATTACATTCTGCCAGCATTCTTAATGCTTTTAGTATTGACTCTGACATCACCGATAGCTGTTTTAAAGTAACAAAAGCTGAAGGATGACTTATTTTCACAACTCCATAATTGGAACATGCAAAGTTAGGGGAAGGGAGCATTTGTTTTTAATCTGAGATACAAAAGAAAGCACAGAAAATTATATAAGTTCCCCAAAATTAAAAACACGTTTTTCATATGGAAAGAACAGAGGGGGCATTTTTATAGCCTAGACCACACAAAATGAACTGATTATGCACATGCTTTTTCAAGCCTAAAGGCTGAAGTAAAAATACGGTTGGGCAAGCGAGTCAAATGGGGAAAAATATTGTGACTCACAGTACATTTAGTGACTTTTAGCACCTGATGCAAGGGAAAATAATGCAGATGCCCAGGCTGCTGTCTCCCCTCTGCAGCTCCTTGTAGCAAACTGACAGTGGTTCACTTACCTTAAACCAGACACACAGAACTTGGCAAACACTCAATCTCTATTAATTATCTAAAAAGATAAATAATGACCTAAAAGTGTAAAATACTGCAAAGCTTTATTTAAACCTCCCTCTTCTCCAGTCATACAGACAATTCTTGGGCTGCCTTAAAACTACTCTTGCCACAATATTGTTTTCAGGGGCATCAAATGCTCTCACACTCTCTCTCTCTCCTCATCTGGCTTTGTTGGTGAAAACAAAAGTAAATTTCTATCAACAAAAGACTGTCCTGAATTTTAATTAAATGTACACCTACATTACCATGAAAAAATATTTCCAGGGAACTTTAAAAACCTATCAGCAGAAAGGAGTGAGGATAAGAAGGACATAAAAAGCAGGAGCCCAGGAGGGCACAGCAGCTGAACCACCCTGTGTGGGTGTGCTGCCCAGTCTGAGCACCAGGGCAACTTTGACAAATATTTTTATTCATGGTAAAACCACTGAATAGGAGCCTTTAAGAGCAGTAATTTTGAAATATGGTCCTGCCGCTACAGTGTGTGGAGTGGTGAGGAAGGAAGAATGTGCAAATAAAGCATAAGCTGTAAAGAATTAAACATTACGAGCACCCATGTATTAGCAATAAAAATAATTTCCTCTTAGCTGTATCCTTTTTGTTCTGCTGTACTAACACTCCTTTCCTCCCTGTAGTCATTAAAACCCCGACTTAAAGACAACAGCAAAGGGATCTGGGCTCCCTCCCTATGGACACAGAGCTTATGTCCCTGTCATTTCAAGGCTGGGAAAATGTCTCATTTTCACTTTGACTGTTCCTTAACACACTAACCATACTGAGGCTGAAATTAGAGTCAAACATAGCAAGCTCTTTTCCAAGACGTAAAAACTTATCGTTTTTTTACTATCAAGACAGAAATGTTTTCTGTTGTAATCCAAGGTTTTGGAGTTTTTCCTCCCTCTACTCTCCTGCCATCCCCAACAAATTTACTGCTTCCTCTGCACAGCCTGCTTTTTAAAATCAGAACTAATTCTTTGTGTCTCTGGTGTTCACTCTGATAAGCAGAGGGATACTCGTAAAGCAACACAGAGGGAAGAGTGGCAAGATACAGAGCGCTGAAGCCGTCACTGTAAACAGAGGGATCTGCTGCCATAATCTGCAGGACAGCTAATTCAACTTCTGCCTATCCCACAAGGAGTCTCAAGTATCTGGGAACAAATGTCAGCCTCCAAAAACTGAGAAGTAACATGCGTAGCATTGCAAAGGTCTCCAAAACACTCACCACTATGAAGACACAGCAGAAAAATAACTTCTACATGATGCTGCAACCCTACCTTTCAACATCAAGCCATTACTATGATGAAAAAGTATTTTTTACTGTAATTACCGCTAATTTTTCCCTTCCGGGGACTTTTGTGTTCATTTCCAGAGGATTCACTTGCTACTTGATACTTTTTCTCGAAAGCTTGCTCCTGTTTTGCAGCTATTCGGTGAAATTCAAGAGACACTATTTAGCCCAAAAGAGGCACCTGAAGGCTGTTTGCCAGGTTTTCAACGTGTGCAGCCCACTCCATAACCTGCACAGGCAGCATTCTGTGCCCAAGCAGAGGCACAGCCTCTCCTCATGCAGGATTCTTTGGCAACCACATTAACGAGAGTCAGCGACCCGATCAACCAACCTCACCAGCTCCTGAAATCAGGAACTGAAATCCCTTCAAAGCAACTACCTGCAGAACCACAATTGAGTTTTGAGTTTGGCTGTGGCGCTGGGGACTTTGCAGCAAGCAGCTGTGGCCACAGTGCTGTAGCTACAGAGGTGTGGAGAAACAAAAGAAAACTCCACAGATGACCTGAGTAACCCTGGCAGGGCAATGGAACTGAGGCACACCGCTTAAGAAGCACAGATAGGAAACTGAGAGCTGTGCTCCAATGAACACAGCCTGGCTGCACAGTAGTGTATTAAAATAGAAGATATTTCAGGATGGCCAGGAAAAGGTTTAAAGCTTCCAGCTGCAAATGAGTCGGCACCTCCTCACAAACCATTCTTCCCACCAGAGGCTGCTAAGGCACAGGGCACGGACATCACTGAGGCCTTGGCAGGTACCTACCACGGCTGGAAGAGGAATACAGATGCCATTGCGGCTGAGATGCCATCCCAAAAAGCTGCTCTGAGGTCTTCCCATCCCCACAGTAAACAACAAAAGTCCCAGCAGGCTGGTGCCAGGGCAGCTGACAGAGAAACCCTGGCTGGTCATTCCCAGCACATTGTGTGCAAGAGCTGTGAATCAATGGCAGGTTCCCAGGAGAGGGAGTGCACCGTGCTCGTTATCTAATTGTGTTTGCACTGAACTTCTGAGAGGGAGGGAGACAAAAGTGGGGGATGAAAATAATGATGCTGAGGGCAAACAGCCTGCTCCCCTGCAGGGGAGAGAGCAAACAGAAGACCAAGTGGGAAGATATGAGTGCTGTTGTGCGGCAGGGAGGGAAAATGAGAAAACACAAAGTCTGTTTTTTGACAAAACTTTTTTGGGCTAATTTTCTTAGGCCCCTTCTTGTTTTTATTTAGAAACTTCAGTAGATTGTTTGCTCCTTCATTTAAAGGCTAGGTATGAAACACAGCCAGAGCCAGCACTGATACAAACTGTCCTCCTATCTGCACTGGCTTTAATGCTCTTATTTTCACTCCCTCCACCACACACATCTCAGTTTTTACTTTCTCAGACTTCTTGTTTGCTTTCATAAAAAAAACTAAAACCAAAACCAACCTGAGAAACATATGCTTAGAAGTGAGCTGTCTTTCAGGTGAATTCTGAAGTGAACTCAGGAAATACGGATTTTGTTCTCACCTCTGCCATCACCTTCCTCTAAGACTATGAACGAATGTTGCTTTTTCAGGTCCTCATTTGCAGAAGTCTCCTCCCAGACTGTGCCTCTGCTTTTGGGAGTAGAGTGGGGGGAAGCAGAGCCCATCCACACACACAAACACACACATAACCCCAGTGCCAGCGTGGGCGCCAGGGATACTTCCCAGGAATCTGCCGGCAGTCACTGACACACCGCAATTTCCACGGGTCACATCCTCATGCTACACTCTAGGTTGGGCAATTATACACAGAATTTACCTATTTCATGCTTAATTGCACAGGCACAAACTTTTGCTCCAGCCCCGAACAGCTATTAACTTACCGGCAGCACTTACGTTACCACAGACACTTCTGCCGGTCCTGGCTTAACCTCCTGGGACCAAATCTCAGCCACTGGCTTAACCAGCCATCCCCTCCTGGGAGAACCCAGCAGAGGAGAGAGAGGAAGCACAGGCAGCACAAGAAAGGCCAACATCAGCCCACGGCTGACATGTGAGCTATGGGCTCCTGGGCTGTGACACGCCACCTCCAGAGGAAAAATGCAACACCCACCTGTAGGCTCTTCTGCTGACTGAACCTGAAAAAATAATTTGTCCATTAGATGTTGGCCAGAGAGATTAATTTAATGGAGAAGGGAATTTTGTGTGCAGTAAGCACTACGGTGCAACCATCTGACCGTATTTACTTGGAGTCCTGGAAGACAAGCTTCACCAACTCACTGCTGAGATCTCCTTCTCCTAGGAAGTCCCCCTGTGCCCCAGACACAGGGGTTGCTGAACTGGCTTTGATTCAACCACGTTTCCTGACTGAATATTTATTGTTCTGCCCCATTAGCCTGCATTATTCTCACTTACACACATATCCTTGGAAAGCAAAAGCAGTAAAAGGAAGGATTTAAAGTGTCAAAGAAAGAGGGAAAGTTCCCTACACAAGTTGTTTTGGAAGCACCCTTGAACTAAAACCTGTTTCAAAACAGTGTTTTGACCAGCTCTCCTACAGTCTCTTAATATTTCCTTATTACGAAGTATGAAGTCATCCTCTTACAGGTCACTCTGATAAGAAGATTATATTTGCCAGTTATAAAAAAAAAAAAGTGTTTGCAATATTGCTGTCAAACTGTCTGCGGAGTCACCTAATAAATCAGCATTTTCTTGTGGTTCTCCTATTCCAATCCTTCCTTCTGAAGATTTACATCTAAAACAGTATCGTTGCATTATTATCTTAGAAATATCCTCAAAATAACTGAGATAGGAAAAAAAATCCCAACAAAACCTGAAAAATTCACACACGTAAGAGCTCAGCTTTTTAAAGTTTTATTTCATTTCTTTCTCCTTTAAATCCAGCACAGTTTCCTTTTCTTCCTATAGCAAGAATATTTAAGACACAAAATAAAGTGCAAGAGAGGTTTTGAGTAACAGCTTTTTCAAACCCAACATCTTCATTAGAAACTTATTTTTTCAAGTTGAATTTCAGTTGTGTGCAAGAAGCAATCGGGCAGTAAAAACCAGACCAAAATACAGCCCAGCATGCTACTGTCAGAGGGCAGCCAAACAAGAGGCATTCTAAGGGGGCAAGCTATTTTAATCGCTTGAGTTTTCAAAAAGGTATTCTTGTATGTTTGATGTATGGCTTATTTCCTCAATATCCTCACCAGCTCTCCCAGTGCCAGCTGGGTGAGCTCACTGCTCCCTCCCATGCTGATCTCTAGCAGGCCGGAGGGGACCTGGGCCTGTCCCTGCCTGCCCCATCACCCTGGGCTCCCACACCTGACCCTCGCTCACCTGTGAGCTCCCCGAGAGGCTGAACCCGCACCTATGTCTGTATTTGAAAAAGGAGGACCTGGGTGTGAACACAAGGACAGTTTTTACACTTGGCAGGGCCTAATTCACATTCACATTCACATTTCTCCCCTGAAATCAGCCTCCCTAGTTCGGAGGGGCTCCTGCATTGGGTCAAGCCCAGCTATTCTCCTGCTTCACCTCTTCTGTACACAAGTGTTTCTTCAGTTTAAGATACAGAAATGCTGCTGACCAGACCACAAGGGTGGAACAAGCTGCCACAAAGCCTAAACTGAGGAGAGGGCACAGATGTGAGAATGAAGACACCCTGCAAAAAGTAACTGAAAAAGATGTACAATGGAATTTTGCAGCATGGGACAGAAAATGAGTTGGTGGCAAGAACCTTGCTCACTGTGAGTACAAAAGGGAACGACATAAAACTGCAATGAAGGAAATACAGGACTGGCAGGGAGCAAAATAAAGAGTGAGGAACAACACAATTACCACTTGTAACTGCGGCTTCCTGAATCCTGAATACATCACCACTCAAACTTCAAAAAGGAGAGACCCTCAACAAATCACTGGATTGTGGCATTTAAACAAAGTAAACATATTTGTGTTGCTGGACACAGTTTATCTGTGTTTTAGCACATCAGCAGGCAAAAGGCCTTCTCCCAGACCGTGGTCTGCGTTTGACACGCGCTGACACCTTTAATCGTCACCTCCACATTGTACTTTTTTCATGCTAGACAAAGCTTGCCAATGCAAGACTTGATAGGGATGAAGAAAGATCAAGGCAAAAAGATATGCCAGAATTGTGGAGAGACAACAGACGGTCACAAAGATAAGCCTCTGAGGCAGTTTTGAAACACTGAAAAAGGCAGAAAATTGAAGAAACAGAGCCTCATAGCATAGCTAAGTGACCAGTTACAGAGAGAGTGCTCTGAGCAGCCAGTGTCCCTAGGATGCCTACTCAGAAATATAGAGCCTACAGGGATAGCATTTTAGAGATCATCGCTCTCCACCTCTAAGCCAACAAAACTGCACAACAAAAGTTCCATGATCCCTTTCCCTGTTTTTTGTACATGATGAATCAAACAATTTCCAAACTGGTTTCCTTTGGATAATGACTGCAACACCATCCACACCTCCGTTCAAGTCATCTAAGGTGAGGCTGAGCTGTCATCAGTATCCACAGGATTTCAGCATCATGCCTTGCAATTCTGTGCAGTCTCACTTCTTGTGCTGACACTATGAGGTACATTGCAGCTCCCACAATTTCCCAGTTTCTCAGAGCAGGGCAGCTGGGTATGTGCACTGCCTGGCACTGTGCTGGACATGCAGCACCAGCCTGTTTTCAAACTATTTTAAAGCTTCCCCACTCAGAAAGCAAGGAGGGGAAAGGAAAAAAAAAAAAACATCACTCAAACAGCTTTCTGCTGCTCTTTCCCAAAGCAGCATTACTAGGGCTGCCTGGGACCACCAGCACATGCCCATGTATCCTGCTCCTTTGAAGCAGCAGCACTGTCAGAAGGTACCTCATGGCAAACACTTGGATGAAGTCCCATGCTCCCAAGGGACTCCTTCCACTGCCCTGGTCTGGGGAAAGCAGACCTGCCCACTGACTGTGCAGCACTGTTTGAAGTACGAGCTGGAATACTCAAAGTGCTTGGATAGACAGACACTTTTGGGAATTAACTGCTCTCTGGCTTGCTTAACTCCTAGCCAAAGCAATTCTCTGGTTTATGTGCTACAGGTGGTGACAGCACTACACTTACTTTTTAAGTTGAGCTGCCCATTTTATAAATATTCAATCAAAGCCCCGTAACTTAACATTGTAATTTTTGCTGACTAAGCTCATCCCATTGATTTTCATGCCTCAACCTTACCTATAGCCACAGCCATTTAAAGAAAATAAACAATAATTGAGTCGACCTTTCAGCTCCAGGAAAATGCTCTTCTACACAAGGGATTTGGAAACTTTGAAGATCACAGATGAAGATATTCTAAGTCCTTCATCTCATCCTGAAGGGTCAGCAAGCAACACCACCACCAGAAGCCACGGAAGGCCAGCCACTTTTCCTCATGCAGTTCAGGCCCCTTTTCTTCCCCTTTAGGGGAGCAAGCAATCTCTGACTGATTAGCACAGTTGGTGCACATGTTAACTCCCTACTACACTTTTAGCCCAATTCCAAAGAATCAATGAATACATTTTTATTTAAGTGCTCAATCACTTTCTTGCTGAGAGGACAGATTCCTTTGAAGTGGGAATCCCAAACTAAATAAACATATCCACAAGATCCAAGTCTCAAATAGAAGCCACTGGGTTGCTAGATTAAGTTATTCTGAATGCAATTTTCTTAAGTGAATCTAATGCTTACGAAGAGCTGGAGCAACAGAGAGACGCTAATCCCCCAGCGCCCGGGCAGGAGCAGCATGCCAGGGAGCTGTGCCTCCTGCCACCAGGGTCCTGCAGAAAGGGACCAAACCCAGCAGCCAGAGGAGAACTGTCCTCATGCCAAACATGTCTTGCAATCAAAACAATCTTGGAGAGAAATGCCTGCTATCCCAGACAGGGCAGTTTGGGGTAAACAGGAGCCATACATGCACAGTCAGAGTGTCACAGCACACGGTTTCCCTGCAGCAGCAGGGGGGACATAAACTGAGGACAACCTGACTTGACCAGGTCAAGGACTGACTGCCTGGCTCCCAGCAGTGTTTCCCTTGAACCAGACAGATGCTGAATCACTGTCCATCCAAGTGAGAGCAGTATAGCAGGACACACACACAGACCTCACGCCGGAAAATGTTCGATGTCCATCTTAAAACAGACTCTTGCACATTTGTCTCTTTGTCTTCTTGAGAGACATGGTGTTTCACTACTAGAAAAAAAAAAAAAAAAAAGGACATGCCTCTCATAGGACTTCAGAAATATTAAGAAGCAGTAAAGTGCTTTTGTGTGGGTTATTTCCTTCCCATATCAGGAGGCATTTTTGCTAACTATAAACAGAAGTTAAGTACTCAAGAGAAGCCAGGCCTGCGGTACCCAGGCTTTTCAATGCCTGCAGGCATGCAGCACTGCAACTATCTGGAAAAAAGCCTTTTCCTCTTTTGATGCCTGAACCTGTGGAGCTTCAGGCTTTCTTCTTGAGCCATATCCTCCTTGGCACTTGCAGCCCATAACAAGCTATTCTTATTAACATTTTTTCTGGGCTGGGATTAAGTTGAAAAAGAGACAGGAATGACATTTTCCTTGAACCACTTTAAAAAGTAAGCAGCAGCTCTACCATTCAAAGTTTATATTGAATGAGCTCCTAGATATATAGAAAAAAGGGATATTTAGGACATAAACACACACAGGTATTGCTATACAAAAGCTCCAACTTTGATGATTTGCAGTGGGTGGAGTTTTTGATAATGCCTTTGCTCAAGTCACACACACAATTGCTGCCTCTTCACTGAGACATCAAGAGAACATTTTGTTTTCCCCTTGCCCATTCACAATTACATGGATTTGCTAATTGCATCAGTGTGACAAGGAGGAGGCAGCAAAAGCTGAAAATGTGTTCTCTTCACCAGTACATGCCAAAGATTATGGTAACAATGAACTATTTACCTAAGACTCTGCCTGGAGCTCTGACCAGGAGTAACCAGACCAAGCTTCAGACAAGGACAACCTAGAGCCACTGTGGTAACTTCTTCTGCCCTCTTTTCCAAATGGAGGAGTCATCTTATTAAGTGGGAGAAAGAAAACATGACCAAAATTTATCCCATGACCATTCACGTTGGGTTTATGCTTCACAGTGGCCTGACTTGTAACTCAGCTGTGATTGCTTGAGTCAGAGAAGCTGAGAGACATGTTTGCAGCAATGAGGTGCCACTACTGGGGCTGAGCAGATTCCTGTTTTTTCCCGGTGCTGCCATTTGGCACAACTCACTGAGCTCCTCAGAAAATTGTGCTAAAATTCCTCCCTGAGCAAATGCTAATACACGCCATCAAGTTCTGCTTCCATACAGCCAGGAAGCTTTGTGCTCCTCTGTGCTTGATTTCAAAGTTATTTAAGGAGCTGATCGGCATCATTCGACTGCACGGCGAAGCCGCGCGGGATGAAGCTGCAGAGCTTCCGTGTTGGATAAGCAGCTCTGGCTTGTGGAGCCCCTCAGCTGCCCGTCTCCTCAGGCACCGGCCCGGGGTTGTGCAGGGAAGAGAGACATCTGCAACAGGACCACAGCTGCCTAAGGCCCCCAGAGCATCCAGCTCCCATGCCAACTTGGGAATCAGAGCAAAGCTTTCTAGTGGGTGATACGGGAGCAGGAGCCCAGTCACAACTTCTGCACTGTGAAAGCCCATTTCATATTGGGCCAGGGAGGGTTCAGCTGACCACAGCTCCCAGCAATTCCCTACAACTGCATAGTGAGAAGAAGCAAATTCTCAGGAAAAAATACAATGAAAAATCAAGTTTGTGTCCTTTTGCAGCTCCCATACATCCCCCCCTTGGGGCTCCAAAATTTCCTCACAAGCAAGTGAATCAGCCCACTTTCAGAGGAACAGAAGATGTAGTTAGGGAAACAAAACCCTCTCACTGAGGCTCGGTAGCCACTCATTTTTGATATTTCTACCCTCATCCTTCCTTCTGCCCATATTATCCTCTGAATCTCCTGGGACATTTGCTCTTCAAGATGGAAACTAACTCCATACCCCCTGCTGTGCAGAAACACACAAGAATATCCAAAATTTGGGCTAGTACTGTGTTGTTCCTAGCAATCCAACTCTCTTAGAAGACTTCCTGCTCATTTTCAGATACACTGCATTGTGCAAGTTGCCATAAAATGTTTATACATTGTATCCACCAACCTATTTAACATATCCAGCTGCTGCAGAGAGGCAGTTGAGCCACAAAGAAAGAAGCCCAGACCCCCAAGAACACATAAGAACAGACAAAAGGCAGGTTGCAGAAATCCCCTATCTTTCCATAGGAAGTTTAATTTATGGGGAATGAGAAATAAATCAAAAATTATCTTCTGGGTGAATTTACAACGTGGAGAAATGATTCTTCTTCAGTCACCTCCTCTGTTCCCATGTTCCCACCAGTCAAGAAAGCTTTGCCACCCCAAAACTAGTCTTGTTAACCAAAGAAGAAAACCCACACGTTAGAAAACAAACAGCTGCCTCCATCTCCCACCTTCAGTACCCCCACAATGCTCAGAAACCACCAAGAGATATCTGGAGCACACAGGATGCACATTTGCCAGGTGCTGCTGCGGTCTGGCACCATCACATGCCACTTCTCCTGCAGCCACCCAAAGTGACTGCTGTGCCTCTCCACTTACCCACCTATCTGATAAGGACACACACTGCGGCACCAGGCTCCTACCTGAACTTGCAATTAACACTCTCCTGCTCCTACTAATACAACTTGGAAATATCAGATCAGTTGCCAATAAAATAAGAAAATTTAAAAAAAAAAAAATTGGGAGGAGAATGGGGAAGACAAGAGCTCTCTAACAACAGCAGATTTTGGAAGATTCTGAATCCTTCTCAAACACCCTCTCCCTTCCAAAAGCTGCACTGAAATTAGACTTCCATTTTTTTATTATGGTTTATTAGGCAAGTTGTGTCTGACTACAGATTTCCACTCTTAATTTTACAAAGCAAGCTTCTAAAGTATTCGCCTTTTTTTAAAAAAAAAGGAAAGGCTTTTTCCCCCCCACCCCTCTACATATGGTGATGAAACTAACTTTTTTGCCTTTCCCGGAAAGCTTTGCTCTGCCTCCTCATAGATGGTCCTTGCTCTGTGTCTGGACGTCATTCCCCAGGGGCACAGCCCCGGGGCAGTTTGCAGTCAGCAGGTCCTTCCAAGGTGGAAAAAAAGATTCAACGCCCCAGGGCTCCTTTTTAATCCTGGCTAACACCTCCAGGCAACAGATGCATCAACAAGAAGCGTCTTTGTCATGCAAATAGCAGGGCACAGGTACACAGCAGGCACAAATGGCTGGGGACTACGGACACCCCAGGGGAGACCTCTGCCTCCAGTGCTTGCTGATCTCAGCTGCTCCTTGCCCCCAGCCCCGGCACGCTGCCCTGGAAAGGGGAGGCAGAGCAAACCTGGAGGGCAGGGGCTGGGACCCCACGGAGGTGAGGGCGGCGCGGCAGAGCCGTGAAAAGCCACGGAGAGACCGAGCATGTCACCTCCTGGATGCCGCGTTTTGATCTCGCGCGCATTAAAACCTAACTGTCAGCTACGAGCCTAGCAAAGATTACAGTTCAATTAAACAAAAAAATTATTTAATAACTCAAGCGTTTAGCCTTGTGGTTAAACTGAAAGAACTCCGGGCTTATGTCAACATTGCAGCCATGCAACAGCACTGTTTTATTGAAATAGTGGTGCTGCTGTAACATGCAAGAGCAGCACTGAACTAAATTAGCCCCTCAGATGTTCAGCAGGCAGCTTTACAATTAAAAACAAGATGCGTTTTCCCCCCTTCCTCCCCTCCACCACAGCCACAAAGGGCAGTTCCTCAACTACCTCAGACAAGAGCCTCTGCAAGATGATATTCTGAGGGCACTGATGCCAGATCTGTAAAGAGTGGCAGCCTCACCGCATGCATATACGGAAAAAATCCTCAGTGAATAATTAAATTGGATTTTGTTGTTTCAAGCCATGCACCAGCACTCAGGCCTTTCTTAGGAAGGTAACATGGCAAAGAGGGGGTAAAAAAAAAAAAAAAAGTCTGAAGTTTCCTAGTCCTCCAAAGATTGGGTTTGAGTCTCGACGCCCTCTTGAAAAGCTGCATGCTTTTCCCTATGATACATGCAAAAGGAAGTTTTCTGTAGAAAAACGTTTACAACAACAAATATTAACAGACTGTGATCATCATACTTCACCCTAAATGGCTGTAGGCCTCTGAACTGGAATTTATACACAAAAAAACCCCACAGCTATAGAAAGCAATATACTGCATGAGTTTTTGCATCTTTCAAATGCAGATCCCTGTATTTTCCAGTGCCAAAGCACCCTGTCATTCCAACTCCAACTATACACTAATTTAACATGTTTTGCTGCTGTCAAATTACCAGTACACATCAGGCTCCCTTCTTTTTGTTTTTGAAGTCAAATGCTACAGTCCTGAATTAAAATCAAGAACGTCAGAGAGCAAAACAATGCCATGACAGAGATATCCAAGTAAAAAAATCTAAGAGCCAGTAAGAGGGAAAACTGCTTTATCACAGGGAAGTAACAGCACTCAACTTCTCCTATCACAGCACGCACAACAGCAGCGGCATTTTTCCAGCAGGATGCCTACGAGCAAATTGTTTCCCGCTCCACTCCGGTTCTACTAATATAATTTCCACAGCTCATTTTAACACTGCCTCTCCATTGCTCTATACGTATACCAAGAGGCTTACAAAAATAAATGGGAATTGACTATCCAGAATTAAAGGTACATTAAAATCCATCAAACATGCATCTACACCAATGGAAACAGAGGGACCAACCTGGAAGAATCAGTGCTCGCCACAATGTAAGGGAAAGCTGTAACTACTGCATCATGGTTGATATTAATTCCTAAACGACCATTTCACAATTTCTGGCTGAAGATACAGAGTATGTTTCAAAACAATGCTGCCAGATAGATAAAGCCTTCACGCAGACCAACTGATGGTGGAAATAAATATCAATCAACAAAGAGCAATGCCACATCTGAAGGCATTAAAAAAAAAAAATCCAATCTTCTCATCCTAACTGTCATGCAACTTTAGCAGTTCTGCTTCCAGCCCTTGATTTTCCTCAACAAATGAAGAGTTAAAGCCAGAAAATTCACATCTGTCCCAGTCACTACAAAGACAGCATTTACATCATTCTGCCATAGATTATCCTACAGTCGTAAACCAGGGCTCCCCCCACAAAGCCCCCAGCCCTGTTCACAGACATTAATGTCAGCTTTTCTACTGTGATCACGACCAACACCTCTAAGAGCTCTCAAACTCCACTGGACAGAGGCTCTGAACAGCAGAAGCTCAACCTTCATCGTCACTGAAGCTACCCAAAGGACTCCATTGTAAGCAGACTCTGCAGCCCAAACAGGAGAAAACCCAGCTTGCCAAAACCAGCCTTTGGAAGAGATAACTCACTGTTCTGGGGATGGGTGGCGACAGAGATCCATTAGGCATGTATGGGTCGTTATTCATATTTGGCATCATGATATACCCAGAATAACCAGAGTATGATGGTCCCTTGCTGTATAAGCCACTGTCTGGATGCTTTCCTATGGAAGATGAAACAATGATTACTTTTTTCTCCACATATGCATTCCTCATGAGTTAGAGCACCGAAACAGGTACTGTGCATATATAAAAACGTTCTGCATGCAAATGTTTCCTTACTCATGGAAATAACTGCTGACAGTAAACTATATGAAGCAATTTGTAATAACTTTTTTTTTTAGGAAGAGTTAATTCTTAAAGGAGCAAGTAGTCTCGGTGAGGAGATTATGTTTAAAATACAGAATAGCCTAAAAATAAATTATTTTGCTAGTAGTCATTCAAATCAAAGTAGATACATCAGCAATGACCTCACATTTCACAAGTAGCAGTCTTCCCCAATTTTATACGTGCCTCTAGGATTTGTCAATTCAGAATTATTGCCAGTATGGGTTTCCAACATCATTGTTAGGAATGGGAGGACAAGGCTGTGATAACTGGATATAATAATTTCCTTCTCTTGCTGAGCCAGTGTGTGCAGCGAACAATTCGTTCTGGCTATGCTCATTGGGAACAATTAAAGGGCAGGGGGTGGCTTGGAAGGAGATCCTAACAATTTGGGAGGGGGGCTGTTGAGCACACACAGTACTACAGTTAAGAGGGAACCCCAGTGAGGAAGGCTGTCTGTTAGGAAAACAAAGTGTTTGAGTCCAGGTCTTGCAAAAAGGGTGAACAGGTCTCCCACTTACATGCCCATTGACAAGGATACTGCTTGAAAGTGAGGTTTGAGGAAGATGCAAAGCTGAAAACTATCCAGAGCTGAACACCTCCCCCTCACTGCCCAAATGCTATGAGCATGGACATCATTGCTTTTAGGCTGTTTAGTTACAAATTTGGAGGAAGATGGCCAGAGTCCTGGAAAGCACCAGGACTGAACTGTGTCTGGTTTTATATGGAATTTATAATCTGGTTTAGCTTGTGATGATAAGCATTTGATTTTAAACATAATCTCCCACCCTTCACAGCACACATTCTTTGCACGTGTGTCCAGCTTCCTAAATGATATTCGATGAACTCTGCTATTTCCTCTGTCCTTCTCAATCAGAATTAACCAGTTGGTACATTAAAAAATGCAGGAGGTCTGTTCATACTTAGATTTGAAAGAGGAGATTTAAGTGACAGACTTTGGCTATGGAGAAAAGCAGAGGGTTTCTAAACACAACTGTACACTGTGAGCAAAGAGATAGATGTATTTAAGCTGATATCCTAAAAATAGTTATTTCTTCAGTGAAGATCCATTTGGCCTACTTATCAGTTTCCAAACAACTGGAATACCATTTGGTCACTCAAGATAAACGTGCTGCACGTTCATCTCCTTTTTAAATGCGCTTTCAAAGCGCTCTGGCATCCCTCCCCCCAAAAAAAGACATTAAATTTATGTTTTCCAAAAGAAACCAAGTTCCAGTTTGAGGACTGTGTGGAGGGTCACAGAGGGACAACATTGCAAGACAGAACTGTGCGCGTCTCACCTTCCTCGGGGTGTTCTCTGCCTTTATCATGGTAGGAATCCTGTGCTTGAGTCTGCCTGGAAACCTGACCGCAAGGAATCCACCATCAGAAAAGAAGAAAAAGAAGAAAAGTCATTGTATGGATGCTCGTTTATCAATCACACTGCTACAGTTTCTTGAAGGAAGAGAGGAGTTAAGAGCACAAGATAAACATCTCTCTTTTTCCTCTTAAGTCGCCTGTAAGGCAACTGTACCAGAAACGTTTGTGTAAACTATTGTTTTATGACAACGTGAATAACTAAAGGGCTTTGCAAAGCATTTCTAGCACAAGCACCCTGCATTTAATGAAAGTGGATCATTTCTGGAAAATATTTGGCTCTCTGGCGGTCAAAATGCTCTTGGTAAAAAGATACCAAAAATAATAATGAAAATCAGGTTGCCCTCCTTAGCAGATCTTTAGAAAAAAAAAAAAAAAGGAAAATGGAAATTAAAAAAAAAAAAAAATCAAAAATCTTTAAAAAGGCAGGCTCCCCGCTCACGCTGAAGTTATTTTAGAGTCGGGAATTTCTTTCCAAACAGTTTTATGCAAATCCCTTAAAGAGTTTACAGCTAATGCTCCGACCCCACTGATTTTACTGAGGAAATTTCATGGCTGCTTGAGGTCTAATACCACCGCACCGTCGGGGAACTCGCGGCAACTTTCTCGTCCCGGGCCGAAGAGCGGAAGGGGCTCTGCCCGGCGCACCTCTGGAGACAGGATTTGGGGTGGAACGATTCCTTTTCCTACGGGAAATTTTTCCCCGGTGCCCCGCCGAAGCTCCCTCCCCATGGCGGCGGCCGAAGCCCACCGGCATCCCGCGCCCCCTCCGTCCGCGGTGCCCCTCGGAGCCCCCACAGCCGCGCACCTCGTGCCCATTGGCGCCGGGGGCAATCTCGGACTCGTTGACGAGGGAGGACTTGATGTCGGCCAGGTCGCCCTCCTCCTCGGGGTGGCTGATCTCGGCGAAGATCTTCTCTTTCTGGGGGTCCCCCTCGTCCTTGAAGGGGATCATCTCGTCGGTGGCGCAGAGCTCCGGGTCCCCCCCACCGCCCCCGGCCCCCGGCAGCTGCGGCATCCTCACGGCAGCGCGGCGTCTGCTGCGGCCGCCGGCCCGCCGCGGGAAGGGGAGCGGGAGGAGCAGCGGGGGGAGGAGGAGGGCGGAGGAGGAGGAGAGAGGAGGAGGAGAGAAGAAGGAAAAATCCCGTGAACTCCTCGGGGTTGCTCTCGGCAGCCGGAGACCCCCGCCCGTCCGCCCGCCCCCTCGGGGCCGAGGTACCCCGTCTTCCGCACGACTCCGAAGTCCCGGGGACCCGCGCCCCGACGCGCCGCACGGCCGGAATAGCTC
>JANPWX010000100.1:1051363-1072739 GCA_024734555.1 Trochalopteron elliotii | reverse complement strand
CGAACGCAGGCAAGCCGCCCCCGGCGGGACCCGCCGCCCTCCCCGGGCCACCGGGAGCGCGCCCGCCGCCGTGCACGGCATCCGGCTCCGCAGCGGCTGCCGCACCGCTTGGTACCTTCGTGGGGTGATTTTTGCGCTTGAGGTGTTTCTTCTTTTTTTCTCTTTGCCTTTAGCGTGAGTTTGTATTTTCCCGTGGTTTTTGTTTTTTGTTTTTGTTTGTTTGTTTGCTTTGTTGTTTAATTTTGGACAGATTTTGCTGGGGTTTTTTTGGTCGTTTGAGTGTGTTTTAGCCTTTCAGAGGGAGCTGAGGAGTTTTTGTTGGTCGGGGTTTTTTGCATATTCAGGGTTGAAGGGACCCGCACCTCGAGCACTCCCCAGCGTCCAGCCCGGCTTGCCCGTATCCGGAGGGGGGGCGGGGGGCGAACGGGGAGGGCAAAGCGGTCCCGGGGCGGGCTGAGCATCAGCACTCGGGGCACCGGCACGACGGCCCTAGAGCTTCAGGGGGGCTGAAGGGGGAGAGGGGGGAAGCGGGGTGCCAGTGACGACCCCTCGGGGCGCAATCGGCAGGGCGGGGGGACACAGGACACTCTCGCGTGCGAAGCGGCGCCCGCCGGCGGCGGCCCCTATATAGGGAAGGGAGGGAGTGGGGCGGGGCGGCGGCGCCTTTGATGTCCCGCCGGCGGCCCCTTTCATCCCCCCGGTCCCCCCCTCCCGAGCTCTTTGTGTGACTAAATTTGGCAGGAGCATGGAGGCGCGCCAGGGCGCCCACGTGTGCGCCGAGCTCCCAGCTGAGAGAGCCGGGGTTTTCTTCCGGGTAAGGAGACAGCGGGGGAGATCAAAGAGTTTGGGGAGCTGGAGCCGAAATGTGCAGTGGAAAGAAAGTAAAATTAATTAAATAAATAAATAATAGAAAAGGGGAGGAAAAAAAATTCCTCCGTCCTGGACGCGTGTCAGTCAGAGGCAAGGGGGACGAGGGGGACCACATAGTGGTCGGGGGGACCGGCGGGAGGCGGGGAGAAAAAAAAAATATTCTCGCAAAAGGGGGTTGCAGTTGTTTTCTGGAAAAAAAAAAAAAAATAAAAACCAACCAGCGAACCAACAGACCGACCCTTTTGTTTAAAGCCGCTGTGGAGCCAAGTGGGCTCCGCCGGGAAGAGCCGCCCGACAGCGCGTCCACGAGCGCGGCCGGGCCAGGGCTGTGCGGCCGCGGGGCAGAACTCCTTCATCCTGCCTGACAAGCGGGCAAACAGTGGCAAAAATCCCCTTCTCCCGCCCGAGAGGCCGCTTCGGAGAGAGTCTTTCTATGCAAACCCCCCGCGGTTTTTTCTCCCTGGGATGCAGTATCGAGGGTGGTCCCCCGAGGGGTGGGTGTGCTGGGGGCCAGGCGCCTTTTGTGGCAGCCCACGCTGCTGTGCCCCGCGGCTCCCCGCGGGCCCGGGCGCACCGCGCTGCTGAGGGGCAGCGGGACTCCTCTCTGAGCTGTGCGGGCAGGGCTGGCACAGCTAGGCTGTGCCACGGAAATCCCCCGGGCCCCGCTGCCACCCTGCGCACCCTGCCCGCCCTGGGCCTGCCTGCATGGTCACCCGGCTCTGCTGCTCCCCCAGGACTGCAAAGCACAACAAAGAATGTTAGGTTTTAAAAATTCTCAAATCGAGCCTTTTCAAGGCAATGTGACTGAATAATGCGTGTTCCCCGCGTCTGCGTTTGCTACCCCATTTAGATAACATTCCGTGATTTATGTGCAAGTTGAATATATAGGCTGAATTCCCAAATTCCTTCCGAAGCAAATAAATCCTCCTCCTTCAGGACACGGGGTGAGCAGGGCCAGAGCAGGGATGTGATGATTATCCCTGGCTCTGCAGAGTTATCGCTGTGATGTCCTGCACATGCCACTGCTGCACAGCATCACTGGGGAGCCAGCCCCGGGCTGCCTCAGGTTGTACAGATGTGTTTGGAAATATGGACCTGTTCTGTGCCTCTAAAACGAGGATAATACTTCTAAGGCTCTTTTTTACCCTGTAAGAACAAATGCACTGTTGTGTTCAAAGAGACTCTTCTCTTCTGATGAATGCCATAGGGAAAGCTGTAAATAACAGATCGGGGTATTTTGGGGGGAAAACCCAGTGTTTCTCCCTCACTCTTGTGTTATACCAGGCAGACAGTCCCTTTGGTGATGCAGTCCCCTTCCAGTGTTTTTACAAGCACAGTGTCCTGATATCTGGCGTAGCTTTAGATTTGGGTCCAGGTTTGGATTGCAGACACTGTGGCTCAACTCCATGGCCTATGTCCAGCTGCTTATCAGTGTGGGTCACCTGCTGTGGCCTCCAGATGATGCTGATGCCAATTCCTGGTAGCCTTGAGGGAACTTAGGTGTGGTGTGGAAGGGATTTCTCATTGCATGTATGATCATTTCTGTCATGGTGGCTGAGAGGGATTCTTTCCTACAGTCAAGTCAAGAGGATTCTGCCGAGTGAACTATTCTGTATTTGGTGCAGATTTATGTTTTAAATGGGAAAAAAAAAACTCTGAAAAGGGAATAATATATTCTGATTTTTAAGACTCATTTATTATGAGCCTTTATGAAATACAGAGTCATTTTTTAAATTTATAACAAAGGGCATCCTGGCTATGTTTCTAGCAGCTATATCAAAGAGTAACTGCACTTCTCATTTAAAGCTACTTTGAAAGAGATCACATGTAATAGGTATTAGGATATTAAGAGTGTATATGTGCTTTTTGCTTTTTAATTTACACATCCAGCTTTCCAGTTCTGGGATGCCATTAATGTTCTTAGTCCAGAATTACTCTATTTAAAGAGCTAGGTTTTCTTAGCTCTTGCAACAACATGGGCTTTATGAGATTTGAGTGGGAAAATCTTACCAGTGCATTTTTACTGTAAGAGCTTTTGTTTAGAGGAAGGCATTGGTGGCTCAGATCTCATGGATGCGTTATCTTATTTTGAGATTAAAATAGTTAGTAATTAGTGGCTGCCTTTTTTTTTTTTTAAGATAAAATACAGGGCAAGTGGCATAGTTTATTCAAATAAATGATGACACAAAGTAGCTTGCAAACTAACCCTTACATCAAGCAGTGCCATTGCAGGATTATTTCTGATGACTCATCAGATCAGATAATCCACAGCATGTGGATAAAAGGGGATGCAGGACTGAGAACTAAACCCAGAAAGCGACGCTTGGAAAAATGCAAAATGCGAGGTTAATGTTGTATTAAAGGTAAGACCTGAAAAGAGCATGGCAACATGCTGCCCCCCAGCAGGGATTTTTAGCCTGGCATTTCTGAAAGGACCAAAGAGATGTTCAAAGGGAGTGCAGCAAAATATCCCCAAAGGGGCCTTTGAAAGTCCAAACTTTAGTAGTTTTGTGGGACGCCACATTAATGTGAGATTCTGGCTGAAGAAACGTGTTTTAATTTCAGAGCAGCTTTGCCCATTTACATCAATATTGCCTGCTTTCTTGGAGGGGGAAGTTCTGCTCCTGAATAAATAAATGTTATATGTGTCCCAAAATGGATGAGATTTTCTCCATCCCCAAAAGCCAGGATGCCACACCCAGGGGCAGTGTCTGTGGGCAGGTTTTCAAAGGCCCTTCCAACAGAGTCCCATTTCTGCACCTCTAGCTTGGACTCAGAAATACTGGTGAGTGTCTCGTGCTACAACTTCTTGGATGCACCAGAGAAAGACCCTGAGGGCCTTTTGCTGGGGTTTTGTGCACGTGTAGTTGGGAGCATTGTGCTGAAAATGTTTATTTCTATTTGTACTTGATTGTACAGTGCACAATTAGTATCTGGAGCCCTGTAAGTATATGAGGTGCTTTGTAAAGCAGTCACCCTTTTACAATAGCCCTTGGCATGGCTCTAGCTAGACCTGTTTTGGAATTCAGCATACACCAATTGATATATTCTGCCAAATACATAATGAACATGCAGAGCTGACTGTGCACCAGTGTTTCCTTCTAGCTTTTGAAATGGCGATCGTTCCCTTTCTGTGCTCCCAACAAAATCAAAGCATCTTGTAATCCTTTGCTTGTTTTTAAGTGACAGTAGTCCTCTGTTCCCTGACAAATATTGCCAGCAGAAGCCTGGTAGCTCCAGACAAGGTCCTTTGAAAGAGGTGGGAGGGGAGAGGGGCTCTGCAGGCAGCTTTCCAGCAGCAGCTGTGCACTAACGGCATGGGAGTGTGGGAGGCTACTCCCGGGTTAGTAAGACAGTTCAGCAATGCAGTGAATGTGTGCTCGCAGTACATGACTCCTATTTACTTTTTTTTAATTCCCTGACCTTTGTCTGACCAAGTCCATCGCCAAAACGCAGCTGGATGGGGAGGGGGAACAGCAGCCAGGCTGTACCAAGGATCTTGCTGCTCTCAGTGAAACATGTGGCACTCCCCCAGGGAAAGTGTTTAAGGCAAGTAACGAGGTGGCAAATTTTTTTTCTTGCTGAGAAAGTTATTTGGACTTGGGTCTTACTTTACTGTACCTTCTCTCACTTCCCATGAAAGTAAGTGCCATTAATTTGCCCGACGGAGATATTAAACTGTAACAGCTGAATAACAGTCAAAGGCAGCATTGTTTGATAGGGAAGTGCCAGAGAAAGAGGAGTTTGCAGGAGTCTGGGGTATTGCTCAGAGCCTTGTGATCTCAGCATCACAGCTTCACAGTTTCAGGTCTGGTAATGATCTGAAAATACAAGTCTTCATGGTGACTGGAAGGTGGAGAGGCACAACCTATAGGGACAGCAGTTGAGGCTCACATGTTGATGAAGAGCAGGATCAGTCTGAGCTGCAGCTGGCCATTTCACCTTTAGCTCCATTTTCCTGTGAGTGGGTCTCATGGACTACTTGTGTCCATGTCCAGAGGAAACAGGCAGTTTTGGCTTGCAATTTAGAGTTTCAGAAATACTCTCTGAGACTGAGGGAAGTAAAGAGATGTGAGCAAAAGTCAGATGTGGCTGAATTGTCATAGGAGAACATCACATGCAAGGAGGTTTCAGTCAAATTCTGCAGACCCTGACTGATAATTGTGCTGGAGCAGGGACCTACAGATGAGACCCAGTGCTGGAAAAGAGCTGATGAGGGATGACACTAAGGATAGTGTGGAGTAGAGGAGAAAACTGTAAGTGAATGGTTCCACTTAAAATTCCGAAATTCCCCGTGTGATGCTGTTCTGAGTTTTTTAGACTGCTTATGGTTCCTTCTGAGCTCAGCCAGAACATGGGTGCTTAGGCTCTCTTCAAATAAGCCCTGCCTAAGGAGGAGAATTGTTTCTGCCCTTCTGGAGAAGGGTAATGAGAGAGGGGGACCCTTTAGGCTAGCAGAGCTATTGCAGAGGGTGGAAGCAAGGATTCAAATTGTGGCCCTTGTTGCTTGTCTGACAAGTTATACCATGACTGATCAGTCAGCTTCTGGCCTGTACATCTCCACGAATGTACATCTTCAGTGTGCTTTATTTCCTGTTTCCTCCTTGCCTCCTTTGCTGCTTTGTGCTGGTCAGAAGGAAGGAGCAGCTGCAAAACTTGTGTGTCTGGGTGAGCCTCCAGTCAGCAGCTGAGCCGACAGTCCTTGCCCACATAGCAAGGCTTTTCAACAAAACAAGAGACTCCAGATAATAATACTCCTCCTGGCAAAAAGAGTTTAATAACTTCCACTAACTTCAGCACCTTTTTAAACAATGTGTAATTAAATTACGAAGTTTCTTGCTGCAAGATGCTATGGAGGCTGACAGGATGAATGAAAAGGATTAGGCAAATTCATTTTGTCTATGAAACAACCAGTCAGATACAACCTCCAGCTTAAAAACTCCCTGAACCTCCAATTGCAGGCAGTCATTCCGGGCACAGGGAAGGAAGGTGATGCAGCAGAGGAGTGCGGATTGGAAAACCGAAAACTGCAGAAAATGACTCAAATGCATGCTGTGATGGAAAAGTCAGAATCTGAATTTGCAGCATGCTGTCAGTCACTGGCCTCAAGCTATAACCATGATTGATACCAGCTGATGTGTGCATGCCGCTACTTAAGTTGATAATGAAATAAAACTTGCCCTGCTTTATTTGTCTGTCTCTTGAGGAATTCGGTTTTTCAGACCTCTCTCACAGCCAAGACTACTTTTCATTACATTTATTTATGTTTGCTGGCCGTGAAGTGTCTAAATAGTGTTACATTAAAAAAAAATCTTTATATGAGAAAGATTAGAAGTGTTCCATGGTATTTATTTTTCTTTAAAGAGGATATCTTTGGCATGCAGACAGGCTGTGGCTCACCATTATAAGTTAGCAAAGAATCATCCATGAGATATTAGCCATAACCAGAATAATATTAGATAACTAGAAAAATTAGCTTTTAATGGGATTTCACTTTATGTGAGATATATTATTTTGAATTTCAGTAAAGTTTTCTCTTTTTCCTTGAATGCAAACAAACACCTTGTTATTTTGAGCTCTCTTCCTCTTAAACACTGTGCGTGTAGCCCTGATATGGGCATAGGATTCACCAGATTATTCTGCATTAGAAGAGTGCTATCTTTAGTGAGAGCAATTAAGGCAAAGGGGCTGCAGGCCGAAGCACTGGAGCTGTATAAGGATAGCAGAAGCTGTAGATTAAGCTGTATATTAATTACTTGGTTCCCTACTTGGAGCTATGAAAAGTGAATTCTTTAATTTTATGTTCCATTTTTTAAGGTAGTTTATGGTTGACTAAAACCCAAAGCATCAGGAGGTTTTTCAGGTAGATATTAAAATGGTGAAATTACTACAGATGTTTTGAAAAAAAACAGCTGAAGCAGACTCCAGAGGTGGATGCAGGCAGAGGGTGCAGGGCAGCACTTGGAGATGTCCAGGTACATTGCTTTATGCAAAGTCTTGCACAGGGCTGCTATAAAATGGATTTACTTCATCCACGCCCTGACCTGGGCTGTGGATTTGATGTTGTGTGAATGAATGTCTGATTTGGGCAGGGAGGTCTCCCCTCCTGCTCCACTCCATGGTTTATGGAGCTGCCCACACAGCCTCTCTTACACATGGTACACTCTCCAAATTAACAGGTTTCTGCCCCAGAGAAGCTTAAGCTCTGGAGGAAGTTCGTATCTTTGAACTTATGTGAATTATCCTCATCTGGGGAAATGAATTATCCTTCAGCTCATTCTCATCTCTCAGAAGCAGCTTGTCCCCTCAGTCACACTTTTGTCTCCCTTGTTACTGCTGCACATCCTCCCTGTGGACTCTTCCCACAGCTGGGAAAGCCTGCAAGATCCCCTGAGGCTGCTCCTGATTTCCAGCCAGGCACCAGGGCAGCTGCCGCTTGCCCAGTGCCCAAGCAGGGGAGGGGGCCCTATTAATGTTACTTTGTTCGATTGATCTGGGTCTTGTCAAACACATGTGCCTTCAAGAGTCCTGGCTCTGACCTGGGAAACAGGTGGCACCTTGTTAGCCTTTTCAAAGGGAGTTCTCCTCATCTGCTGTGTAATTTAGGCTCCTGTGTTAAATATAACTCAGTGTGGAGCGATGTCTGTAACCATCATGCTTGGGCCAGTGCCTGCATGTCAGTTCAGTGGGGCTCTGCACAAATGCAAGAGCTCCCACTGGGCATCCTCCCACCAGGCTAAGGGTCTCTGCATGTGGTGGCTGTCATCCGACATGCAAGGAAAGAATCCTTTGTGCCTTACTCCCATCAAAAGCACAAATACCCATTTACTACACAGTAAAGGAGGAAATGGCAGCAGCAGTAACACTCTTCACTCTTCATTCTTCACTCTTCACTCTTCACTCTGATTCTGAGATCTATCCCTACCACAGAACCACAGAACCTGTGAAGTTGGAAAAGACCTCTGAAATGATCAAGTCCAACCTATGACTGAACACCACCATGTCAGCTAAACCATGGCACCAAGTGCCACGTCCAGTCTTTTCTTAAACACCTCCAGGGACAGTGACTCCACCACCTCCATGCGTAGCCTATTTCCAGTATCCAATTTCCCTGATAATAGACATTAGTGTAATATAGCTTTGTAAGTATGTAATAGTTAACATTTTACTTCTTTGCCCCTTTTCTTCTATCAGGAGCCTGAATGCCAGCCATCACCCGGGTGACATGGAAAATGCATGGATTGAGATTGACCCAAGGGCTGAGCTTCCTTCAAAATTGCTGTGTGGCAGGAGGATCCCAGAGAGAGACATGGGCTCTCTGGGACCATCAGGCCGAGGAAGAAAGAGTCTGTGTTCCAACAGGATTGTTGGAAGTGGTTTCAACAATCTCTCCCTGGAAAGGCAAGAGGCTGCCAAACAAGGACATTTTATTTGTTGTTGCCTGCTTGCCCTGGCTGAGTTTGGACCACATAGCTGTGGAACAATGTGAGCACACCTGGCTGGGCTGGTGTGTTGGCTGCGCTTTCCCTCAGCAATGAAAGGCTCTCTATTGTGCAAGTTATTGTGCTGGGCTGTACCAGTAGCCAAAGTGCCTAGCCCAAGAGGGTTTCTGTAAACAGTCCACCATCTCTTTAGTAAAGGTGAGTAGGTCTGGCCATTCAGACACACCAGTACAACCAGAAGGTGTTATCAGTAGCCACTTTTCAGGAATATTGATTTATTTAATTTACATAAAAACTACAAGGACTGCTCGCTAAGTTTGTAAGGCTTTAAAAGCTTAAACCAAGTGAAATGATTAGAAGAACACAAACCTGCTCACTCCATTCTGTCAGCCCAGCTCCTCTCTCAGAAGCCCACCTTTGCTGAATGCAGTCTAGAAACAGGTGATTTACAGTGCACAATGAGCCATTGCTGATGCTGTCCTGGGAAAGGTGAGAAGAGCTCTCCATGAAGCTGAAGGAGCCTTGCAACAGCTACAGTAGCCCTTGCTCCTTCAAAGTTCACAGCTTCTGGCACAAGCAGCTCTGTCAGATGTGATGGTTATGGAGTAGTGCATGCAGAAAAGCTGCGAGCCATTTGGAGCAAAACAAAGTAAGACACCTGAGAGTGTGATGTCACATGGAAATATCAGGGGGACTCAATAATAATTGCACCTGCATGTTATTTATCAGCCATGTTTTGGGGTTGTGTTGGCCCTTTCCTTTATGTGCATGAGGATCTGCCCCACTTCTCCATTTCTACCAAATTCCGAACTTGTTTGACAGGAGCATCAGTCAAGTACACCATCCCATCAGGTTTGTGTTTTTCTGTCCCTAATAGGGATAGGAGGGAGATTATTGTTGCTGCTGGGGCTATATTTTGTTTGGTTAGTTCTTGGATGATGAGTCATTTGGGTAGGAAGCCTGTTAGGGGAGGTAGACCTGCAAGGGAGAGTAGGGTTAGCAGCAGTATTGCATTTATTGCTCTGTTGGTTTTTCTGTGATTTAACCTAGAAGTATTTTTTTCAGCAAGATTTTGGAGCGAGATTTATTTTCAGTTTCTTTAAGGCAGTTTGGAGCCAGAAAGGAACAAAAAAGCCTCCAAACACCAAAGGAAATGGTGCCACTGAACAAAGGGTCTCTTGTTTGTCAACTTCCATTTTAAAGTGTTGGTGCATATTCTACTGGAACAGTTTTTCATTTTTCACTTACACAGTCCAATGTTTTAAATACTAACCTATTCAAGAGTCAAGTACTTTTTAGGGCCGTTTAGAGTGTCTTTTCAGCGCTGTGTCTGTTTCTGAGAAAGCTGAGCTGTCTTTACTCCTGTGTATCGATCCTCTTAGATAATGTATCCAAAGAGAAAAAGGAGAGAGTGTTTCAGTTTGCAGAGAAGCCCAGCTAAGGAGACTGAACTGAATTTGTCCTGTAATCTGTCAGCTGCAGAGCCTTCATCACTGAATGATCCTCACCTCATGTTTCTTGCAGCACAAGAACAAGACCCTATTTCAGAAAAATAACAACCCAGGAACAAAATTTAAAAAAAAACAAAAAAAAAAACAAAAAAACCCAAACCAAACACAAAGAACCATCAAAAAACAAATCAAAAACCCTGCTCCCTTGCTCCCTCCTCAATTTTCCTTTGAATCTAGATGTGGTCTAACCAGGAGATTTTTTTTTTCTCTGCAATTCTACCTTAATATTTCTGTCTACATTGCTGTGCCTCTCTCTGTCGCCAAAGCTAAGTGTTTGCTGAATTAAATAAACCATGCTGCATTGACAGAGCTCGTGAATGCTGCTATTGTCACCAGAATCCCTTTTGCTGGTCTGACCCCAAATCCTAATGCCAACTGTGGTGTAGTCATAAGTGAACAAGAATCAGTCATGCTGATGAGACTAAGAGACTCTCCAAAAGGTAATTTTATAGGCTGATTTTGTCACTATGTGGCAAAACTTTGGGTATGATACATCTGGTCTGGTTTGGAATCACTCCTGTTTGTCAGAAAAGGTTTTTTTGAAAAGTAAATGCTCAACACATTCAAGAACAGCTCTTGTCATATGGCTAAAAACCCCCAGGTAATCATTTCAGTTACAAATAATATTGGATTTAATGGATTTCCAGTGTTTGCATAATGCAACAGGGGATCCACAAGGAAATGGATTGTTCCTATCTGTATTGTGGAGAAGAATTTAGGGCTGATGTAATATAAAGTCTCTAAGATGAAAAATTAGAATAATTTCAGACAAGATAGTTTCTTAAGTCCTGAACAAGAGAGGTCTGAATTTTCAAAACAGAACTGTAATAATTAAAATCTCCTAAATTTGCATGTCTTAAATGCCTACGTGCTGTTGTATATTCCAGAACCACATATTACTGACTTCATATAAAATATCAGATCTTCTTTTCTTTTGTGTGAGGTCTAGAGACAAACATGTCCAACTTAGTCTTTTGTGAAACCACGCAGGAAAAGAACATCCCACCTCAAATCCTATGCCATTATTTCCTCTGACTCCTCTTGTTACCTCTGGTTTTGGACATGCTGAACAGCAGCTTCAGCAGAAGAGTTGCTTTGGGTAGTTCTGGTAAGGAGCTGGTAGCTCAGACAGGTGTTGGAAGTCCAGAAGTGGTATTGACCTGTGAGGTTCAACTTCTAACACATTTGCATGGGGCAGCATGATAACCTTTTTAGCAATGTTTTCCTCTTCATATTGTCTTCCTTTCTGACAATATAGCACAAACCCCTCGATGTGGTTGTACAGAGAGCTGCTGCATGAATGACTCAAGCTGTCTCCAGATATTGTGTTCCACTGACACGTGTCCTCACCTGAGGACTATGGTTTCTCCCAAAATGGGCACTTCCTATGTGAGCTTTACAGAATAAGGAGAATTTTCTTCTTCCACCTTAAGGCATAAGGAGAAGTGTCAGAGTCTGTAATGCTTTCAGGTTTGTAAGCAGAAGCTCTGGGCCATCAGGGCTTGCTCTGTTCTGGCTCAGAGGATTGTGGGAGCACCAGCTCTAGTGGGCTTTGGAGGCGAGGCAAGAGCATGGCAGGAGAAAATCTCTTCCTTCCTCAGCCAGAGGAGACAGAGACCTGCAGCTTTTACAAAATCTCTTGTTCAAACAACGATGTCAACCTTGCCATGGCAGTGAGCAGCAGAGCCCAGGTTACCATTTGACTCCTGCTATGCAAGCAGAGGCTGGTACAAACCAAGCTGATAATTCACATCCACCAGAATTCAGATCGCAGCTCAGAAGTGACTCTTTAAAAGCTTCAGAATAATTATTTCACCTGTAGTTGGAATTTTTTTCTCCAGGCTCAACTTACAGTTTATAAATATGTGAGACAGGCGATTGGTAATTCAGTTTATAGTTTGTATGAACCCTGAAGCTTATGTCAATGCTGTTATCTATTATAGAAATGCAAACATGCTCTTTGATGTGTTATTCTCAGTGACTTGGGAGGATAAAGACAGAATACTCTATGGGCATTTGTAAAAGAAGTTCAGAAATTGCAAGTCTACTAGGACCTAACAGCATATTTTCATTTATTTTTTTCTCCTTTGCAATATGCTTGATTACAGTAACTTAAAAACAAGAGAAATATTACATCTGTCTGGGTTTCTGCAGTAGGTAAGCCCAAATTGGTTCCCCTGCTATGCCAAAAGCCCTTTTTTGAGTATGCCAAACATGTTTTATATTATAGCAGAAGGGAAATTTGGCGTCACAGATACAGGATTTATTCTGTTGGACAGATTTCCTTGCTATAGGAGCACCTCCTGCTGGCTCTGCACTGTGCTGCCCTTGGACTGCCCCTGTTTCCCAGACTTGGGAATAAAAAAGGAAGCCACGTGAGGTTTCTCCAGATAGAGGAGAATGGGCATCGTGGAACCAGTTCTGCTGCTGTGAAGGGTGATAAGGAAGGCTCCAGTGACTGACACCTCCCAGTTTGCTACAGATACGTATTTCTATAGTCCCTAATGGGGTGTGGGTACCCCACTAACTCAGTTCAGGGGTAACAAACTGTCTGCTCCCACATCTCTGCAGTGACCCGTCTGAAGTCCACAGAACAGCTGGAGTAACACCTGGTAATAAGGAGGTGAGAGAGAGCAAAAAGACATTGTGTTTATCCCTGGCAGCTTCAGTTCTTCCATGAAAAATAGCTCAGAATGTTGTTTCCACACAAAATGCCTTTTTTTTTTTTTTTTTAGGAAGAATGTATAGCAGCTTTGTGGTCATTTTAGTGAATTTTATTTGAAAATATAAAAAGCAAGATATTAGATATTAACATGTCCCTTTTGATTGCTGCCACAATAAGCAGCTTCAGTGATTTTTTTCCAAGCAATTTCTTCCTTGAAGGTTTATTTTATATATATATTTTTAGGAGACAGTTATAAAGTAGCTATAAAAAATGAATAAAGTCAGCCTACAAATGATATGTTAAAGCTAAGTGAAATAAGCTATCCTGACCAGAGTGCTTTTCTTCCTTGGAAAACTAAACCAGTTGAAAATATTTGCTGTCGTTCTGATGCACAAGAAAAGTAAGTCCAAAATATCAACATTTTCCCCAGAATGAGAACGCTGCCAGCCCTGACATGTTTCCTTTGGTGATCAAAGCTCTTGGGATGGCTGGAGATGACATAAAGAAAACGTGGTTTGTTCGTTTAAATGCAGTGGGTGGGGAGCATGAGAGAGCAGAGCGTTGTAGGGAGTAGGACTCAAACATAAAATGTGCAGTAAAGATCTGTTCATCAACGCCTTTTCCTAGTAGTAAGCATTAGCACTGTAGCAACACTTAAAGGCTTCTGTTATTGTTATTCCTATAGTCTATAAAGAGGCTGTTGAAATAAGCACCTGTGAACAAGCATAAGGAGACACAGACCTTGTCTCTACAGCAGTTAATCTTCTGGTTTACAAAGGGAAGACCCATGGTTTATTAAAAAAAATGTTGTCTTCTTTACTGCCCTGTTTTAATATTTTGACACACCCTAGTGAAAACCGCCATGCTGTGCCCTGTTGTCATGCTCTGTCTGGCTGTGTGTGCCCTCCGGCTGTTCCTGCAGCCCCCTCCCTTGGTCGCTTGTCCCCTGGGGCTGGCTGGCTGTTCCTGGGGACAATGCCACCAGGGTGATCAACAGGGCTCAGGTGACATTTCATTGGAAACGCCCAAGAGTCAGCCCAGGCAAATGCTCAGCCGGGACACTGCCCTCGGTCCTACACGGAGGCACACATTTTACAGAAAGAAAAATCGGGAAAAAATTCAGAAATACTGTACAAAATGGTTTAAAACTTCTCTGGAACTATTTTGGTAAATCTTGCTGCCTGTATAGCCAGACTCCTTTTATCTCACAGGAACTGAAAGGCAGAAGAAAATTATGACTAATATATTTTTAAGAATTAGAAAAAAATACCTAACCTGACATATTTGGAATATCAGAATATTATCATTTAAGGCTGTGATTTTCAAAAGAGCTTACGGGATTGTGGTACCCAGACCTACTCCTGCCCCCATGGAAACGCATATTAATTTGCTATCAACGTCCATGCGAGGGATCAAAACTCTTTAGCCCTCACTGAATTTCCCTGGGAGGTTGGTGACTGTTGCAAAAATCCCAGCTCAAACCTCCTTGCTGTCACTCTCTTTTCGGGGGAAATTCAGTGACTATTGCGAAAATCCCAGGCTGAACAACCTGATAATTCCTGGCTTCCAGGGCAGGAAGCAAATTCCGTGCATCCTACCCAAAACCAGCAGCAATCTCTCTTCTCCAGAGAGGTTTGACACTTTTGCCTTTTACATCCTTCATTTTGGACAAATAATGACCTGTTTGAAGCTTGTGATGGGTTTCTGTTATTTGGGGGTTGAGAAGAATCCATGTCTGGACAAGAGAAAGCAATCTTTGATCTGGCTGTAGCGATCCATTTCTGTTAAGTAGTCACTGTTTGAAAGGTGTCCAAAACCAGTAGGTCTCATAAGCTGGGCTAGGTGTGAAGGTGTCTGGGGCAGTCACAAATACGCATTCCCAGCCCATTTCAGCTGTACCAATCCATTTGTACAGTTTGGCTCTTTGGGTGTGTGAGGGTGCTGGCATGGGGGTGCACACTCTGCTGCGTGTCACACTGCAGATGACAGCAGCAATGAGAGGGACTGCTCACAGAAGGAACAAATCTGCTGTACACTAACAGCTCTGGATCTCTGCTTGTTTAGAAAAAATACTGCTCACAAACACGTGAACCAGCTGTGCTTGCCTGTGCTCTCAGAGCGATGGTAATTACATAGATTTTTGGTCAGTCCTGTGACATTTACTCCACCAAATTGATTAACCTATGTAATGAGTACAGGACTGTGACCAATACTGACCTCACATCAAAGCCTGATATTGCTGCAGTGTGCTGACCTGAATTTTAATTGTTCAGTAGGTTTTGTAATTAAACCGCAAATGTGCTAAAGAAGAGATTAGGCATTTTAGCTAGCAGTGTGTGTATTTTTCCCAGGTGTGCCAATTGTGTACACTGTAAAATGTCCAATGCCTTCCTCAATACACAAAGATCTAACAACATGCCATTTCATAGATTACTAAAGCTTCTTCTATTTTTTTTTTCTTGATATATTAAAATATGGAAAAAATGTAACTTGTATCCTAAAATTTTCTATATATATTATCATGTAGCACTAAAGCTCTTGCATCAAGGTATGTAAATAAATCAACAATGAATAAATTAGGCCTTCAAGTCACTATGAAATTCCCACAGGCTTGTACACTTGGTCCTCAGAGTCCAAAAGAGCTACTGCAGACAGATGTGTTTTTGTTCTTTAGGATCATCAGTGTGGTACATCTGTTGCTTCAGCCAGTGGCTATGCCAGACTTGAGAGAAAACACGTTGCTCATTAAATGAAGACAACTATCATAAATAAACGAGAACATTTGGAAAACTACTCATGTCTCACTTTTGCTTGAAAGAAACTTCTCTTTTGGAAGTTCTCGCAACATAAAAGAGAGGAACTGCACTGCCTCATTCCACATGATTCTTTCTTCTTTCATTTTTCTAGAGAAAGACATGTGTTTCAACATCTGAGTTTCCAGCAAATGTTGCCTTCTACCTCATGTGCCTGCTCCTTTGGCAAGGAGAAATCCAGTGGCTCTGTTGGTGCAGCTCCCTTCTTTATTTTTGACCACACAGAGGAGATGGAACTAGAAGGAGGTGGGTTAATCTGGAATTGGGTGGGTTGTGCTTGAAGGCAGCAATTGGGAAGAAGATTCATCTTTCATTCATAAAATTTTGGTTGAAACATATGGGGAGAATTAGGAGCTACATTTTCATCTTTATGAGCTGGGACTTGGGAGCCTGCCTTGAGATTTATTCAAGACCATGAATCTGGTTTGAAAGTGTTCTTCTTTGGTGTGCTTGTACTTCTTCCATCTTCCTGTGATTTAGTTCATCTACCAGTGATGGGTGTCACCAGGACTCACAAAAGGTGATTGACTCTGTGGGTTTGATTTTGAGCAGAGAACTTGGCTGAAGGAAGGGGAAGACCCAGGTTTCTTTCCTACAGGAAGACTGTTGTGCATAAAGAATAATGAGGGCAAGATGATAAAATGTGGCAGATTTGGGGAGTAGCAGTCTGAGATACAGGCTATTTGTCTCATAGACTTGGTAGTCAGAGTTCCTCTACAACTGGCAAAAAAAAGAAGAAAAAAGTAATCATCTACTGCTATTTGGAAAAAAATTAAAATTGAATGTAGATATGTAATTTAGTGGAATGATGAGACAGTAATCATCTTACCTTTTTTTTATTAAAAAATCACCCTTCAGACTAAAGAGTGCCACCTGGCACTGAATGGTGTCCTGTAGACACTGATCTTAACGTAACACTGGCAACGTGTTCTCCAGGGACAATCTCTGCTTTGCTTTTCTTTCCTGTGTTCTGCCCAGAAATCCCAAAGGCATCTCTGGGAAGATTTTTCTTTCAATGGGGAAATGTTTTGTTCAGCCACATAGTTGAGTTCACCAACTGGATATGTTTTTCCCTTTGCAGTGTGCTCCAGAATGCCTTGATCCATGCTGAGAGCCTTGGAATCCAGCTGAGCATTGCTTGGGTGTGAACTTCCCTGCCTGCTTCCCAGCACAGGTTGCTCTCAGGCACAAGATTCTGCAACCTGTTTTGGTTGGTCCTGGAAGGTATTTTCTGCATGCTGGAGTTTTTAAGAGTGTTGATTTATATCATTTGGGCAACGATGTGCTGAAATTTTTCTACCATTTTGCAATTGTTATTCATCCATTTAAGCATGTGGTAAATCAATGAGGACTCTTAAATGCTGACTGTGGGAATCCTTGAAGAATGATGCCTTCGTTATCACACTTTAATATACACTGAACCTTGCTTCCCTGTCCAGAGGCACCCTCTGCTCCACAGAAAACACCCTACCTGCCATGCCTGACTTTCTTGAATGTATTTGAAAGGACTGTGCATTAAGTAAAACACCTGCAATCTAGAAAGAAATAGAAGAAAATAATTTAGAAAGTCAATAATGACTTTAGAAAGAAAGAAATAATGTAGCCCTGCTAAAAACACCAATGTGTTGCATTCTTTAAGAGTGACTGCGTGCACCTGTAAAAGCAGATTTTAGATTGCAAACAAGACCTCCACATTTTCCGGCTGTCTTAAGCTTGCAGTGAGAAAAGACCTTGCAGTGCATAATGGAGTCCAAACAAAAACATATGAATATGCCAGATAAATAAAAGTTTTTCCTTGCCAGAGATCTCAAGCTGTATGAAATAGGTTTGGACCCTGAAACTGAGACAACAGTTTTCAAATAAAATTAAATGAGGTAACCAAAGACTGAAATCCCAGTATAAAAATTAAGAGGCAAGCAAAGTCATAAACAAATTACTGATATATAATTTTAAGGTAAATATGTTAATTTAAAATAAGTTTGCATACCCATTTGAAAGATGTAATTTCAAGAGAGAATAACCAGTTTAAAATTAATATAATTTATTAACAAATAAAATTATAACACAAGCAGAGGGAGGTTGGAGGTGAAATATTGAGTTTCCTTTGATAGGTAGAGTAATTATGAAGTATGCTTTTGAAGTTCAAGAAGAGAGCCTTAGGACACAACATTTTTTAAAGTAAAAATTGGCTTGCACTCTGTTCAAGTGATTTATTTTGCACTAAGAAATGGGTGTGAGACATGATGTGATTTAAAATGTCATCCCTTGATGGAACTGCTTGAGGGTGACATCATTTTTTTCTTTTTTTCTCTACTTTTATTTATGTATTTGGCTGCTTTATTTCTAAAATTTTCTATCTTAGGGAATCTAATGAAACCTTGCAGATATTAAAAAAACCCCAAGCTATCAACACCTTCACCATCCCCCAAATAAAGCTTTCCCCTAAAGTTCAGGAAGCTAAAAGCTACTCTGGAGGGAGCCACTGGGAAGGAACAGAGTTTTCAGCATCTATGTCATCTGTGTTGTGGCCAGCTTCAAGAAATTCCACTTGTACATGCCACCAAACAAACACATGGAACAAAGGAGTGTTGCTTGTCTTCAAGACCAGGTTGTCCCACACATCCCTGGACAGGGAGGGCTGCTCCTTCTCTGTCCTCTTCTGCTTTTTTTAGGGACCTGGATGTCCGACCTCTTACAGGTTTTCTTAGAAGCAACGTGCTGTGCAACACGTGTGGCAGTCAACACCATGGCTTTTGTGACATCTTTGGTTGCACTGGGCTTCACTGTCATGGGGAGGCAAAGCTGGCTGTTGTGGCAGCAGACCCACAGGACAGAGGTCAAGCTATGGTCAAAAGACACACTTGCTCTGCACATCGCCTCTCAAGAGGTTTTTGCTTAACCTCAGTGGCATTTTCATATGCCTGGCGACTTTTATCATAAATCTCACAAATTTTGTTCAAAGCCCTAGCTCGTGGAGGCAGAGGATTTATGTGAGAATGTCATAAATTTAACTTCAACATGAGTCCCCTAACGTTTTGCCTACTGGTAGCTGAATAAATCTTGCAGGTCCTGGATGGGACAGGCTTCTGGACACAGAGTATCGTGGTTGGGCAGCTGTAGGGCAGATCCACCTGTGCTTGTTCCATACAGAAATATAAAAAAAATAACCCAAACAAACAGGAACACCACCACTGCCAACGAGACAACAAACCCTTCAAGTTTCATACAGAGGTGCTCTGGAAAGCCATGAGGTATGGATGCTCTCTCTGTGAGCTCTGCAGGCTGAATGACTGAGAACAAGGGGACTGTATTTTGTCACCAGCATGAAAAGATTATAACCTAATACACACAGGCACATATCTGCCAAGTAAGAAAAAACACTTGTTTCCTTGCCATTTTTTCAGATAAAATTGCCATCTAATATAAAACATGGCAGTCTTGCTGAAAGTCAATGTATGAGGAAAGTCTTCATATGAGCTGTAGCAAAGTTCATAGCCAGACTTGTCACAAAACACAGAAGTTAAAAATAGCTGCGCAGTCAGGGAGCAGGATCCAGCTCTAAATGAGTGGCCCAGTTTGCTCTCACAGTCAAGTACTGTAAGCAAAAGTCAACACTTTTTTGTTTTTAGGCTGCTGCTGATAGCTTTTTCTTTTCTGTGGGGAAATGTTGGTGCTTCCATTTGACAACTTTCAACTCTTTTTGTGGTCTTCGTGAAAGGTCTGTGCCAGCAAGGTACCAGTGTCATTTTGACTGCAAGCAGGACTTCTTTGGAAAGGTGTTATTCATGGAGGAGAGGGGGTAGCTTTCTTTTTTTAAACTGAAGAATATTGGAAAGATTTTTGCAGGAACTTTGCAAGGAGCTCACAACACTTTTCTTCTGGGCCTGCTGCAGAAGTTGCTGCTGCTCTGGTTAGCAGACAGTATTGCTCCTGCATTGGGAGATGGATTGGGTCCTTTTCTGCTCTGACAGACATAAAGCTGCATGAATTACACAGCCTGGTGTTCTGGGTGGAGCAGTTCCAGAGGATTCATCCCAGCTGGGTCTCACACCAGGTGGCAAAACAAACTATAAAGAGCTGAAGGGCTGGGGAAGCGGGTTCCTGTCTTTCCTGCTGTGCTGTGGGTAGGGACTGCTGTGGGTGATTGCTGCCCTCCTCGACGCACAATGGAGAAAGCTGAGGCTTTGAGAAAGGAGGACGGAGTAAGTCTGTTGTAACTGGAAGTTTGGGGCTTTTTAAAAATGCTTGCTTGAGGAACTGAGTCAGTTCTATGTTCTCTTGCTTGTGTTGATCCCCAGCCTGGATAAAGCCTGTGCTGTATTGCTTTGCAGGCTATGTAAATTAAATACAGCACAGAGAGGTCTCTCTATCCGTCTGTGAAATGGGAGAATAATAGTTATTGGTCGTACAAGGTTTTTTCCCCTGAAATAATTTTTTCTTTTGTTTTTAACTGTGAACCTTTTGAGGTTTGATTCTTGTCTTGTGTGACTGCTTGGGTCCAAGCAGAGGTGGTGTTAGTGGCAGACTATAAAAAGTACCGTAAAATCCATGGATGCAAGGGCTAAAGAATGAAAAGACATTCCTGTATTTTAGCTGCTTAAAATGGTGATTGTCCATGGAAAGCTGTAGGCATGTTCTCCATTACTGACTCGTATTTTAATATGGGGCCTTGTGTGAGCAAAAACATCTGCTGTTTTCCTGAAGCTGGTATTCCTAATACTTTACCCCTCTGATGCAGCGTGAGGGATAAAGTCAAAATGTGTATCTGTTGCCCAAGATATGTTTGATGATATTGTAGCCCATTGTGTTCTATTCCTGAATCAACCCTTGCAAGGGGCTTGGAAATCTGTTACAAAGCTGGGAAACACACGGCTAATCCATAAAACCTTAAATATATGTAAAGCAATGTGCAAATGACACCTACTAACTGGAAATTGCTACAGATAAAAGAGATCTGGCAGCTGAATCACAAAAATATTATTCAGAGTAAATACTTACACCAAATTAATAGCCTAGAAACAGTTCCACCACTCAAACAGCCTTCAGAAGTAACAACTGATTTGAAAGAGTGGGCTGCTGTTAAAATAATAATGAATCCAGCCTTGTCCTTTCTCCTTGGTATCTTCCAGGCTTTCTCTGGTGGGGTGTTTTGACTGCTGTGAGGATTTAAAAGAACTTTATCTCTGATAAATATCAAAGCTGATGAGACTGCTGTGTGTGGCTGAGGGTTTGCAATATGGGAACATTAAATACTGATGCTATACTTGATGCTGTAATGATTTCTGCTACTTTAGCAAAAAAACCCAGGAAGGTCTCTAGTCCTTTCCTAGAGGGGAGTGGGCACATTAAAATGCATAACTAAGAACTTGACATGTTGTTGGCATACTGCATTTGTGTATTTGGCTAATGAAAAATCTACTTGTTTCTGTTTTGGTGAGGCCCATGTTGTCATGCAAGTGTGATGTTTTGCTCAGCAGTTCAGTAACTACTGCCCATGCAATGTGAGGGAACGCCTTCCTTCTGGTCAAGCCAAAATGATATTTTGGAATTTAGGGTGGTGATCTAGGACATGGCAGCTTTATGTTCACTGCTCTGCTCCCTGCCTATCTGGTATTAGGCTTTACTTCCCTGTTGAAAACAATGAGGATACAGGGGTAGTATGAGACTGCTAAAGGTTGTTTTTTGATAGTACAGTGGTGTTATGGGTCTAAGGTATGCTTGCAGAGGAATATAAACTACTTTCTGTATATTAATATCTAGAAAGCTTGGCACTGGGTTGAACAAAAGCTGCTCCTACCATTCTGAAGAAAAAGTAACAAGAATGTTACTTTAGGGTTTTTTTTTAATGAAGAACTTCTAATGCTGTAATTACAATAAAATGATCTAAGTTCTGCTTATTTTGGGTCTCTTCTAGTGTTGATAGAGAGGTCATCTGCTGAGCTCGATGCTGCCTAGTCTGGGCTGCTTCTCTAGGAGGTAATTTGCTGAAGGTTGGGTATCTGCCTTGCATTGCAGGGTGTACTGGGGGGCATACCTTCAGAGTGTGATTTCCAAAGCACTTCTCCCTCACATATG
>JANPWX010000100.1:895306-1046363 GCA_024734555.1 Trochalopteron elliotii | reverse complement strand
GGAAGTTAAAGGTTTCATGTTGTGCTGTCTGTGAGATAATGGGGGTACCTATAAACATGTGGAACTCCTGGGTCTCTGCAGTGGAGAACTTTAGGTGAGCATCCACCTCCCATGAAATCCAATACTGTTTTGTGTGCATTCATGGAAAGGGTAATGCAACACAGAGTGCTGTACATGGGTTCTTCCAGCTCTGAATTAGTCTCTTTTATCTGTCTCTGACCACAACAGATGTTGGCAGCCTTTCTATTCCATATCCTTAAGTCAGACTAAGAATATAAGTTCCGTTTAGAGAAGCTGTAAGGGAAAAATTTAACCCTTTCAGGAGGATTTTTACTGTGTTTTCTCTTGAATGCTCTTGACTTGATTTAAAGGGGAAAGAGGTCAGGAAATGTCTGGGTTGACATAGTCTTTGGTGCATCCTCAGATTATATTCCATAGAAGTGCACATTGGTCTCTGCATTTTCAATCAACTTCCCTCTTACTTGAGGACACAGGAATGGAGGGTAAAAAGATTATAGCAAACATTTCTAACACATTTTGCATAAGAATTTGCAAAAGAATGTTAGCAGTTCTGTAAAAGGCTTGTGAGTGTAACCTTCAGCATAGACACCACAGACAGTACTGGCCATATCTATGGAAAATTAGCCCATCTGACCCTTCTCAAGAAATCAATCAGTTGAACCTATTGCATTTATTATGGTAGGAAACATCCTTTAAAAAGTTTGAAGCAGTTTACCTTTTCCCTGTAGGTGGAAATAACAAAAGCTTCACATGCCTAGATCCTCTTCAGGATAGCCTTGGACTGTTTGCTTTCATCTTAAAACAAAAGCGAACAAAAATAAATCTATAATTTGAAATAATTACAAATGTGCAGGTATTTTATTCCTATGTTTTTCAGTAAAGAAGGCTCATCAGAGAGTCATAATTAGAAGGAGGCACCATATATATGTGTATTTATACCATAATAATTTGAGCAGTGCCTATTCTATCTCCAAACAGCCCTTGTAGACTGTTTACTGCTGCTCTCCAAGATGACCAGCTGTCGGAAAGACCTAGGCAATGTCAGAATCAAGCCAGCATTCTTCTTCCCTGCTGCACTCATGCCTCTGAGACCTGTACAGCCTGATGTGTAGCTAGTTACTTGTCTTCAAGGGAGAGGGATGTAAGGATCTAATTTTTCTGGCTGACATGGGCTGCAGAAGCATACACAGCTTGCTCATATCCTTTGTGGAGTTGGAAGCGGAGTCACCTTTTTTCTTTTTTCTCCTTTATTTTTTTTTCCACCACACAGAGACGCCATCACATATGTTCAGAGGCTGATGAGCTGAAAAGATCTGGGAGCCACATGTGACCAGCAGAAAGATCATCAGCCTAGAGTAGAGTTTCAGTGGGAGATGACTTTTGGGAAAGTTCCCACAGAAATACCATGGTAGCATTTCTGTCCTTGCTCAGCCTGATTTCATTTATTCTGAGGCTACTTTGTGTCCCTGGCACCACAAAAATACCATTAATCAAGTGTAAGGACCACTTGAGACCCCATCAGGGCTCTCTGGCATCACCAGAAGGGTGCCAAAGGGCTGTCTGTGTCGAGGTGGATCTGGCCCACTGTGTTTATTGACACAGTAGCTTGTGCTGAGTCACAGTGCCTGCCCCACAGCCAGGAAAGGGAAGGGCTTGTTTTCATTAGGGGGCATCAATGCTCTCTGGAGGTTACAGAGTACTGGGGTGCAGATCGTGCTGAGGGAGGGTCACAGAAGCCTTTTTGAAATGTCAAAGCAGGAAGGAGTTACTGTGGTGAGCAATACAGTTGGAAGGCTGGTATGTTCAATAATGCAGCACAACAGTCTGTCCTTAAGCTTTAATCTCCCAAGTAGAAAGGGGAGTCTGATTCCTCTCCCATGAGAAGATCTCAGGAGGCTGGGATGATGACACAAGCAGGCATGTCTCCAGCTAGTTCACCTGTTTAAGTGTGGGCATCACCTTCTTCAGGGGAGGCCTGCAGGCCCCCTGCCCTCAGTTTGCCTCCAAATTCATTGCCCCTTCAGAGATGGGAGCCACAAAAGCAGACTGGAGGAAATGTAGAGGAAAGGTCATTTTCCCCCTGGTTAGAAGGTTTTGGTATCGTAGGTAAAGTTTGTTATCTAGCTTATAATGGACTTCTTGGGTAGACAGGTTATGGCAGGAGGAAGTGGTGGTTGGGGTGGGAAGGGGGGTAAGTGCTAAGGGAAGGGCTGCAAATGGTTGATTTCTTTTTTTCATCTTGTTTGGTGTAGGAGATGGTGTTGTGGAAATGCCAACTTATAGCTGCTGCCTTCCAACACCCTACTAGATATGGGCAGGAGGAGGCAAGAAGATAAGCCATGGCACCCCTCCGTCCTCCTTCCTGATGCTAAGAGGATGTAGTGACTTGTAGATGCTGATGTAGAATTGAGAGTTTCTGTCTCTGGGGGAACTCTCCTGACCCTTGTCTGAGGGAAAATGAGATTCCACTGATTACTTCTGCTATCTAAGTATTTTATATGTGAAACTTGGCATTTGGGGAAAGCTGCAAGCTACAAGCTTCCTTTGAAGGAAGCCACCCCCACCACTGTGATACTGTTGCTGCAGAGCTGGTCTCTGCCTCTATGGACTTGTTCCTGATTTATATCCAACTGTATGGTAACCATCAGCACCATCTTCCTGGGTGTCCATCTCCTCTAGTGCCAGGGCATCACTAAGGGCCTCTAAGCTAGGATAGACCTGGTGTATGTGATGAGTATTTATTCATTCATTCTCAGGCAGAGAAGGGTCTGAGACAGGCTGAGTGCTCTATCCTCTTTTAAGTGGGACATGCAGTCTGCATTTCTGTGCATCTTGCCCTTTTCTTCACTTGATTCTCCTCCAAGCACCCACAAATGAAATGTTTTGTACTGAAAATGTTCTGTGCCCAATGGCTAGCATTCACTGCTGTAAGAAAAGTTGAAGTTTCAGAGGGATTGCAGTCAAGACCCTCCCCTGTCCTCCCTGTCTTGTTGTCAACCTGAAAAATCAGCTATTCCTGTAATCCAGGTCCCAGGGTAATGTCAAGTGTAAGGGACATATTCTGAAATGTCTTATTATGGTGAGGGCTTTGGAGCTGCTCCCAGGAGACTTTTCCTGCTGGGAGCTGTTCTCTCATGCTTAGTGTGTGATTTAAACAGCAACGTATCCCGCAACTACTATAAAATAATGTTAAATTATTTTAGAGCATGCCAGGCCTGTTGGTAAATGTTTTCTAATAATTGATTGTTGGAGTGTTTCTTAGTTGCATGTGGCAATGTGGTCTTCCTCTTCGCAGGATTATTGGTCTTTTAAGTGGGATCCAACCACTTTTCTCAAAAGAGTGGAATACTAGATTCAGCTAGCAAATACTTTGAAATTATATTTAACCTAAGGCTGCCAGTGTTACAGAACGTGAAGGGATAATATTCTTTCTCTCTTCTGCAAATTCACATGCACGTGATTAATTGCATTATTTATCCATGACTAAATACTGTATAAAGCTCTATCTTTATCAATCTCCATTGCAATTCAGAAGTGATATGTTTTTAGATGCTATGTATAGTCTCTGCTAAATGTTAGTTTTTCTGTTTCATTTATATGTACTTTTGCACATACATGGAATTTTAATATACTGGAAGTCTAATAACTCTTCCTTTTTATGCTTGATAAACCTAAAATTTCAATTGAAGAATATGGGATAAAAATGGCATATGAGCCAAATGGCGCAACTTAGAGTTGTACTCTTACCCTGTGTTTGTGGGATGACTTTCATAAAAGGATTCCTAAAAGCATCCAAAGTTGCTTCTACCTGCCCAAGAACATGAAAAAGTCCCATTGACTCCAAGTTTGCTTACATTGCTATGTGGGACAGACATGCAGGAGATTAGCTCTAAATAAGATGGATTAAATCACAGAGGTGCAGGAGACAGTCTGGGAGACCTAAAATTGGTCTAAAAATAACACTTAGAGATAGGAAAGGTGTAAAAGAATGAATTAGGTACTCAAAGTTCTCTTGTCTCTGTTAGTGCACTTCTCTCTGCAGCCCAGTCCAGTGTAAACCTGGAGTTGACATAATTCTTCCAAATTTATTTTTTTATTATCTTTTACTAATTAGGGCCAGTCCATTTCTGTGAAGTAGGTTATGGTGTCAGGTAAACAGGCCATCAAGGCTGCTCTCCTCCAGAGGTCTATGAACCTGAAAAAAAGGCTGGCCTATCATCCAACAAGTAGAGATTGAGATTGGAAAAAGTACCCATACAAATCATGACTAATTTCTTGAGCACTTGTATAGTGTTGGAAGAACTTGGGGATCAAGCTGCTGAATACTTGGTTATCTGCCTGCAGACTATTTTTGGGGCTGAAGAATTCTCTTAATACTGGTGCATGTTACATGAGGCATTGAGTCATATTGTAGTCACACATCATATTGCATCCTTTAAAAAGTCTGTGGGTGAAATATACAAAATCAGATTTTCTGTTCTCTAGGTTCTATCTTGGTCTTTTGAATCAAGATTTCTTGTAAAATAGTCCCTAAGTTAAAATCTTACTAACCCCCTATGGCAACTAAACACTTTCATGAACTGGTTACTGAGATCGTTATGGAAAAACCTGCACTAGTTGACAGCAGGCTTTTTTTTAAATCATGACACTCAGGGATATGAGACTTTAAAACAGTGTTGCAGTTTAATGGCTATTTCTCTCTTCTGCATAATATCCCTTTCTTGTCTGCATATTTTTATTCTGGGATGTGTCTTATATTACAATATATTTTGTCTCAAACAATGACCTCTGTCGCAGTCAAATGTCACTTTTCTAATATTTGACTTTCAAGGAGTGTTCAAGAATAAGGTGTAGAAAATCCCTGAGTCTATCCATCCATGAACTTCAGCAACATTTGGCCACCTGAATCTGTAAATAGAAATTTCATTCTGCCATGCTCATCTTTTCTTTCATCTCATGCCTTGAACATTGCCTCCATCTTGTTCAAAAAATAGGATTGGAAGAGTAACTCCCCACTCCTTTTTCATTGCCATCTGATGTTTTGGCTACAGATGGTGGCTGACTAATGATGAACATCCTGTTCCCTTGTGCTGCAGGAAGTCCACACAAGAGAGGTAAGAGCACAGAGGCAAGGGCAGCCTGCTGGGCTCCCCACCCTTCAGATTCTGCAAGTGGCAGCACCCTGCTGAGCTCCTAGAAAGTGGGAATGACGGAAGAGATTGGCATGTAACTCCTGATGGTTTGTGAGTAATTGGAATGGTGATGCACCTGACTGACTGTTTTTCAACTAATTGCTACAGTTTTCTGAGATTGGTCATTTTAAAATGGTCTGAAAATGTTTTGGTTTTTTTGAAGAAAAATAGATCCCTTGTGACCATATCTCTGCTCAAATGTGGTTGTTCTACTGAACAAATATGAGTAAAAACATGGTAGATCTTCAAAGCAACTAAATTCTTCAACCTGGAGAAGAAATCCCTGCAGATTTCAACTCCAAGTACTACTGTGCCTTGTCTGCGTGGATGGAATAAAGAAATAAGGAGACTCTGAAATGCTAAGCTCAGCTGCATCAAACTCACCAGCTTTTGCCTGAGAAGATACTGCTTCTTGAGCTATACGGTGAACATGAGCTATTTAGTCTCCCTTGAGACAGGAAAGTTCTGAACTTTCCAGATAAATCCATAGTTTAATCCAGTTCTGGAGTAATTGCAAGAGCCCTGAGCAGAATTTGAAGTTGTCTGGGCTGGATATGCTGAACTACTCTTCACTCTTTCTGTTTGGGCACCTTGGGAACATGTGTGTTCAGCTTCAGGAATACTGATCCTCAGAAGTGATAGAGCCATAATGCATAGGTCATGTCAGAAAAGGTGTACAATGATTATGCTCATCCTAGCACAAGGGTTGCCCATTAACCAGTTGCCAGTTAACATTTTCTATGTATAGAAGATACTAAATTTGTAGGCTAAGTAATTTCTCTGTTTTAATGCTCCATGGATTCCAGTGTTTGGCAAAATAAACTTCATGCAGTAAATTACACTTAGGTTTCTTTTCACTCGCTTTGCTTTTGCAATTGTGTTAATAAAGTCTACAAAACTTACCTGTAAATCTTAAGATAAAGAACCTAAGGATTTAGCTAAGAAATTGTAGCCTGAGTGATTTCTTCTTTCTCCTACCTGCCCCTCTACTAAAAGTGCCTGACGTTCAAAAAAGAAAAAAAATTCAGGATAAACTGAAACTAGTTTTAGGAAGCTATATGTCACAAGCAGGTAGATCTAAAAATAGGTTATATCTGCTATTAGTGATAGCTGTTCTAAGCCTCCCAAAGCAGGCTAAGAACTCCTTAGGGCTTCAAGAAACATGATGATGGATGTTAAAGTACTGTCATTTTTAGGCATTTTTCAAAATAAGTGGCTATTTTTCTTGCCATTTGGTGCTACAGAGGAGTATTAATGGTAACTAATGCAGTGCAGCTTTAGACAAAAAGTAGTCACAGCAGAGCAGTTTTAAAAGTCTCTTCAACATTATCCGATACTGTAAATAAATAGGAACACAGGATCACATGACCTGATTCACTGGCATGAGTATGGGATACTCATGTTGCCTTAAAGTAGCATATAATTTAAAGAAAAAGGTTTTCCAGTGTCCATTCTCAAGTATTCTGTATGCACTGCATTTCAGTGTTTTGCTAGATATTGTGCAGTTTTACAAGTCCAGCCTTTCTGATGAAGTTCAGCAAGAGTTAGACATTTTACAAGTAGCTGGTGGTTTGTGATCCTTCCGTTATATTAATTTTATTCAAGGTCACAGAAGAAGCATTATTTCTATACCTTGGGAAAAAGCTGTAAACCTTATAGTAGGATTGCTTTATGAAGTATTTGCAGCTGTTGATTTTTCTCCAACGCCCTTTTCTCCTGTTTTTTGACACTTTCTTCAAAACGTTAGTAATTTTCAAGAAACACCATAATTCAATGATATATTTAGCTTGTGAGGTTATATTTGACAATTTTAACTTCAAGTAACTCCTTTCCCTACAAAGAGGAAAAATAGAAGAAAACTGATTGAAAGAAATGTGCTAGGCAAAAATTTGCAAATAAGATTGTTGAGAAATAATGTCATTGTCGATTTAGAAAATACAGCTATTAAGCAAACAGTGAAATAATTATCATTGTGGGGCAGCTATTCTCTGAGAGTTGCAAAAATGAGGATAAGGTTCCACACTCAGGGGAGGGAAGGGGAGCAAAGACAGAGGATGTTCAGTTGCCAGTCAGGCGAATAATGATACTTCAGCATGTCTAATTGTCTAATGCTACAGCATGTATAAACTAGGGCAAGCTCTATATTATAAAAATTAAACGTGAGCCAAGGCTGACAACTTTTTCTCTGAGTTCTGTTCTACTGCAGAGGAGTTGGGTGTGATGGGAATTGTGCTCTCTGCCTTGCTTGCTGCTTGGCTCTCTCAGTATGGAAGTGGGGATGTCATTCAGTCAGTTTCGCAAGATGCAGTTGCATCAGCATGGTACTGTTGTGAAAGACTTTGTTTATAATTTTGCCTTTGAGTTATCTCCAACAGTCCCTCTGCCTTGCCTTCAGAGATGTAAGTTGGCAAGTGCTCAGCATTGCTCTAAGTCATGTCTTTGGATGTGAACTGAAAGTCTTCCCTGTGACCTTCCAAGCTGGTGTGTGGAGTGCTGCGCACAGCATGTGCTAAAGAGGACAGGAGTGGTGCTGGAGCAGGGAGGCTTTGCATCATCTGGCTTCAGGCACTGGAAATGCATTGGCTAGAAGCTTAATCTCCCTTCTAGTGAATGCAGAGACAGACTCCTCAAAGGAGAGACCTAGAGTCCACACTAGAAGCCTGTCTCTCACAATTTTTTTTTTTTTTAGCTTTGGAATTACAGCATCTGGAACAGCCCTCCTAAATATGTTAAGACCTGAAAAACTCCTGTTTGTGAAACTACTGACAGAGATGGGAGCTGGCACTGAGGAGAGAAATAATGGAAGCTAGTAAAGTGTAAAAGATTGCAAAGAGTAGTTAGCAAGGGAACTTCTGTTTTCCCTGTGTCACAACATTCTTCCAAACTCACTATGTTACATCACAAAAAGTGTTCCTCTCTTGCCTCTATGGGTATGTATGTCTATTAATCATTACTGTCTGCTTTCTCCTTTGAATCTATCTTTTAATCATCTTGTTGAAGATCTTTATTTAATCTGTATATTGTATTTAGTAGTAAAAGCTGAATAATGAAGTTAAACTGAACTAACTTTTCTGCAGTGGGAGGGGCTCGGTATTCATGTCTCATCGTGTTTTATTGGACTAGGTCATTCAGAGTCTATCTCTGTTCCAAGCTTTTCCTAGATTAGAGTGCTCTCAGCTGCTCATGTGGTATGCTAGTGAGCCTCATGCATCTCGAGGACTGAAACTATTTTTGGCTCCAGTCTTAACAAATATAATTTAAATTTTTTTCCATTGTAACTTAAACCTGTACAAAAACAAATGTAAATTAATGGGTTACTTAATGTGAAAGGAAATTACTTAGTATGGCATCTACTTATGCAACAGAAAATAGAAGCAAGCATTTTGTCAGCATAGCTTTAATTGGTGCTGAAGCATGGGAAACAGTAGTGTTTCCACATAGGCAGCTATCCTCACACAGGATGTCAAAATATCAGGTACAAAATTTCATCTCTCAAAACCCAAAGTCAAGTTCTGATTTTGGGTACCCTGCTGAAACTATGTAGTTGCTGCTCATGTATCACTGTAAAAACCAATACCTTGGAGAGAAAGGATCTTGGACACTTTAGAGGGATTTGCAAGATCCTTATGCTTGAACAAGGGTTAAACCACTGCCTCTGCTCCTGGCTGCAACACAACTGAGTTTATCTGTGTTTCTAATCTTTATAGTGTCAGGCTCTTTTTGGTTCTGTTTGGGACTGGAAGTGTGAATGGGAAAATGCTGAAGCCTTAACCCAAGGGGTTGCTTGGTTCAGGCTGAAGGCTCACTAGACAGAGGTTATTAAGCCATCAAGTTGGAGAGTATTTATCAGAAGTAGCAGACTTCTGAACTGCTTGAAGTTGTTTTGTGAGGAGTTGAAGGTCACAGGTCAGATCCTTCATCATCTTTCCCTGCAACAACTTTCAAAGGTGAGAGCCAGCACTTTGCAAACTGCCAACATAAACATCTTTCATATAATGCTGGCAAGTGTCTGTGTATGCAGATATATGCATATGTCTCCAATTACCAAAAAATCCTTCCAGGGTCAGAGTAAAAAGAAAGCTACAAACCTGTATTTTTAAACACCTCAATATAAAACCATGGATCTCAGCACACATGAGCTTTGGAAAATTTGAAAACCTTATACTGATTCAGATTTTGTCTATAACACATCTCTACTCTTGTCAAGTTCAGTGTGCTCGTGCCTTTTAGTAGTTATGCAAGAAAATACCCAGAGACAGATTTCTGTAATTAAAATCCTGATTACTGAGTAGATCAGCATGTGATGAGGCAAGAAATGGTGGCTAATATCTGATGTTATCTTGCAAAAAAGAGAGCCCTAAGCTTGAATTTGTTTAATGCTCATTTGGCTTCCCATATACAATGATAATGATCATCTTTTGACAAGAACAGCTGTGATAATGGGTGAGTACAGGAGTGTTGCTTGCTTTGGTTTGCATTGCCAAGCATGACATTTAAAATCAGGGAAAGGCATTTGTTTTAAACCTTTCAAGGAGCATTTTCAGAGTCAAGCTTCACCTTCTCACTTCTGCAGCACTAGGTGCTTACAGAACTGCCCAAGTGTGACCCAGCATCACCACCTGGCTGCAGAGACCACCTCTGTTGCTATTGAAGGACACCTCTGTAACTGGCACTGGTTTCAGTTCATCTCTGTAAAAAATGAACTATGTGTTTGAGTTCTGGAACAAGGGCCTAGATTTAATGACCTAAAAAGCCATCTGAGAGCAAGATATACTTGTATATAGTCAGTGTTTCTCATGAATGGGAAGCTTGGCAAAGAAGACGACCAAAATTACTTTATTCCCTCTGAAAATCACATCCATAGAGAGCTGTAGTTAGACACTGACAAAGAATCCTTGCCTTTAATTAAATTGTAAGTATTTCTGGGCAGTGATTACAGTGGTTTTAATTATTTCCTCTAAGTGCAATACTACTGGCTCACACTGGAGATTTTCAAAAGACATTTCTCTACCTAGAAGGACAAATTGTATGCTCTCATTGAACTTATGTGATTTGGAGATGCTGTAGTTAACAGGGATTAGTGTCTCTATGATTTTAAAGATTTAGATGTCATCTTTCATTTACTTTTAAATCTCACTTTTCTTCTTTTTATCCTGAGGGTATTACAGAAAGAGTTTCTTGCTAAATTTATCTTGGAGTTATGAAACTGAGAAAAGAAATTTAAAGACGACCCATAGTTCCCACAAAAGGTATAGAGATTATTTAAGCTTTATTGGGAGGGAAAAAATGCAAGAGAAGAATGAAGCAGATAAATAATTCTACTATGTAGATCAAGAAGGCATGGTATCTTAGAGAATATTGTGTAGAGTGGAAAAATCATCCCGGTGCCTGTGGGGTGGTGGGTATGACTTGCTGGAGCTCCCTGTTGAGCAGTCCCCTGATCATGCTTATCTATTCCCTGTTGTCCCAACTCTAGAACTGTGCAAATCCCATCCTGTCACACAATCAAGGGGATCTGCTCCTGCTCTTTGAACAAGATGACAGCAATGTTCAAATGAGGAGCATGTGTGGTGCAATATAATGGAGCATATTCTTCTATGCAAGGTTGCCTGATCTGAGTTGCCTGACAGTCCTTACTGTCTCTGTCTAGGGAATGATTGAGGTAGGACCCAGGGAATACCTCTAATTGGGTAGCACACCTCTGGTCACATCATAAGGGATGTGTTCTGCTGTAGACCCCACAAATATGATGGCCAGTGTGTATCAACAAATTATCCACTTTGAATCCAGCTTTGCAACTAAATTCAGTATTTATGCTTATGCTGCATTAAAATTATTGTTTATTTCCTCCATGGAGAGAAAAACTGTAGTGAAAATTTACAAATGCAAAATAAAAATCATTGCAAGAGACTAGCCCCTGTGGAATGCCACTCATCACTGCTCTCCTTGAGCTATTGATCACAACTGCCACACAACCAATTTCTTATCCATTGGGTGGTCCATCTGTTAAATCCATGTGTCTCCAGTTTAGTGATAAGCATGTCATGTGGACCAGGGACAAAATTTTAACATCTATTTAACACCTGAGGTAATAAATCCCTAATATGAGGAACTGGAACTTTCTAGAGCTGGTTACAGGTAATGCAAATACCACACAGCACCATGAAACAGATGGAGCAAAGTTTGCCAGATAGAGAAGGAAGGGGTTTCTTCTTCAGAGAAAAGACTTGTTATGGAAGGATTCTATTTCAGTTTTTATTAGCTCTTCTATTGCCCTATGAAGTACTGATTTAGTGAGTTTGGTGTTGTCTCTGAGGATTGGTCACCAGTATTAATTCCTGTCATTTTTTTTCTCAGTGTCTGAAATTAAAGTCATTTTTAAGTGCTCTGTTGGGTGACAATTGCTATAATCACTTGTTCTTCTATGTTTCTAAGTTGGTGTATCTCGGTTTTCCTCCTGATATTTTCATACTTCCCAAGGGGTCTTTTAAAGTGCTTCTCAGAGGTTGTCTAATTGTCTCCATGCCATAATCCCCCAAACCATTTATTTATGAAAATAAATGTCATCCTAGCTTTTAACACTTCCATCTGTAGCCTTGCCTGCAAAATAACTGAACAGAAATCAAATACTACTTCCCATTTATGCAAAGTTTGTTTCTCATTAGAGCATTTCAAAAAGACATCTATTATGGTAATAATTTTAGCTATTCTTATCAACTTACTCTCAAAATTTGTGCTTCACCTCTTTTAAAGTCTTGCTGAAACCTTTCCTCTAACCCTCCTCTAACTCTCATCTTTACTTCTTTTGATTTCTTTATAGTTATTATTTTTTTACCTTGCAAACCTTAACTGGTTCTGCCTTCTCATTTAGTTTCTTCCTCCTCCTCTATTTCCACTACAGATTATTCTTTGTCCTTGGAGCTTTGAGTGGTCCCATGTGAACACTCATCCGTTGTTACTGCTGCTTTGCTGACATGAGTGTTGCAGTGTGCAAAACAGGAGAGTCAGCAGTGCTTGGACCTTGATTATGAGAAGACCCTCCCCTTGCTACTTAAAACCTCCCTTGCAAACACTGGGGAGGGGAAACACATGGTGGAGCTGATATATTAATACACATACAATAACACCAACTGCCTGCAGGAGGAAAAAACCCTGAACACCTAACTTGAGAACAAAATTAATTTAAAAATGTAGGTCATATGCTAATACGGCTCCCAGTGTAACCTGTGTAGCACTACCAAGCATAACACAGGAATTGATGGTGCCTTGCTTGTTCTTTTTCCACTTTCTGCATGTTTACAACTCAATAAGCTGTCAGATTCAATGGCCACATTAGAGAGAGGATTTTTTCATCTAATGATCAATAACAAAATGTTTTGCATAATTCTTAGGGGTGGGTTGAGAATATTCCTCCTTCATTACTGGTGAGTGAAGAGAGAAAAGTAAGGATTTCTCCCATGATCATGGTGATCCTGGTGTGCAGGCTGTGTTATGGTGCTGTCCCCCTTGTCTGGTGCTCTGCAGCAGCAGCTATGCCCAGGTATCCTGGCCAGGGGGCCTGATGAGCTCAGACCTACTATCCAGGAGCTGGTTGTGCTTTATTTCTGCTTTCTGGGTGGTGTGAACAGACTTGGAGCATGTTCAGAGTATGACTCAATTTACTCGCCTAGAGTAGACCCAGTAAAGCTGGACATCCTCTTTCCTGCCTGCCCCATACAGTTTGTTTCTGCCTGTTGCCTGACTATTCAGCTCCAAGGGGATGGCTTTTCTACTGCTGTTGATGTTCTGTCTTACCACATGGTTCAGACCTTTGCAAGGTCAGGGCATTTCAACAAAGGCAGTCACAGATTTAGAGCTGTACAATAAAAACTTATGAATGCCATATGCTGCCTTGGGGTATCGGGCTGTTTACTGCATAATGATATTGTTTAATTCAATACAAAGTGATGGAGAGAAATAGGTGATAGAAAAGATGCAATGAGGGGAAATGCCAAAAGATGAAAGAGGCAGAGCTCCTCAAGAACAAGCAAAAAGTGCAGGAGTGGCATTTGAGGAAAAAAAAGCCCAACATCTCTGGACAGAGGGGTGGCTGGCTCTTTGAACACCTGGAGCACCTATCTGGAAAAAGACTGAACATCAGTGTCTGAGCAAACTGAGGTTGCCTATGGTAGTGTCTGCAGGAAACGAGCATGTAGGCAGATAGTGAACAAATCAGCTCTGCAGGGCTGGGTGTACTTCACAGTGTGCATTAAAACGGGTATTCAGTGATGCCAATTAATACTATAGGAGTTTATTTTTGTCCTGTTTGGCTGTTTAAAAAAATATTTGTAAACGATGTTTTCTTTTAAGACCATTTTAAAAACATTTTCATTTTGTATTAAAAGGCTGAAGAGAATGTAAGTCAAGCAAGACGTTGTTTCAGGCAAGTAAATTTATTTTTCCTTGCCTTTGCTTTTCACTTCAGTAATAAAAATAAGGGGATTTATGCAGAGCAAGTTCTCTTGGATCTTCCAGCAAACAATCAGTCTGGACAGCTGTTAATAGTTGGTTTAGTACTTTAGAAGCTGCCTCCTCAAAAAGCTAGCACTGACTTTGTTTTAAAAAGACTGTCCAACTCTTCACCAGCTAGGTGTGGTCTGACTTTGATGGAAGAGCAGGGACCTGGACCTGGTAAATGAGAGCAGAGGCTTTAATGGGTACTTTCAGCCAGTACAGCAAGTGCATCAGAATAATGCATGTTCCCCACATTGCCAGCACTGGGCTGCAAGCTGCTTGGCTACCTGGTATCCCAGGAGCTGTGGCCTCTGCTGTGCACATAAAAGTTGGGTTTCTTGGTAGACCTTAAGCAGCCCACCTTGATCTCCACGTGTTTGGATCTGGAGTAGGTTGGTATCACTGCTAGCGTGTCATAGCTGGCACAGCTGTGCTGGTGTAGGCACTGGTGAAAATAGCAGAATTGAGAAATATTGCCCTGAACAGATATAAGCAAGACCCTTGGAATAAGAGCAGAGAAGAGGGTGGTGTAGCTTCCCACAGTCATAACGTAAGTTTCAGTTAGAGAAAGGACTCCTCAAATTTTGTGATTCAAGGGGCAACAGCCATTTTGTTGGGCTATTCCTAGTAAAGGTGAGCATGTGGCTCCCGGCACAGAGCACGTGAGCAGAGTGTTGAGAGTTCTAGTATTTTATTTTTGCTACTACAAAAAGCAGTTGTTTAATTTGTCAAAGTGGCTGGAGAAAGAGGTTTTTAGAAATGGCTTTGGTGTTGTGCACCCAAAAGGTCACCCTTTCAAATCAGCTACTGCCCATTTAAATGTCTGCTCAATTATGGTGGCGCCAGCTTGTCCCGTGTTCCTAACAGTGTGCCAGCATTTTTACAATAAACCTTCATTATCTGAATTTTATATTTGTCCATAAAATCTTGCTCTAGGCAGGTATGTGATGTATAAGATAGGAGGAAGGAAAAATGCAAATACCCACTACAAGCTGAGTTATAAGTGGATATCATGATTTTGAAGAAAGTATTGCAGCTTGGCCCTACCTGGTGGACTGGAAATAAATGTATGCTTGCTGTTGGGAAGAGCTTGTTCTCCTGACTCAGCGGGAAGCTGAGAGTCTTTTGCCTTGCTGATGACTGGGGGTTGGGGTGGTGTGATGCTCACATTGGCTGCCCTGGACAGAAGGGCAGCTGACAGTAGCACCCTGAACACTTTGGTGTGTTAGCCCTCAGCTGAACTGTGCTTACCACATCTGCTGTGATACAGCCTTCTGACCAAGTCATTTCAAGTCTCCACTGCATTGCCATACCCTCAACTCTTGCCTCAGATGACATGACACATTTTACATCCCCTTTAGCTTCTTTTGTCTTTTCCCTCTGCTTTTATCATTTGTTTTTTGACTTTGGTTTTCTTTTTCCAAAGTAGGCAAAACAAGAATTGTTTTATGATATTTCTCAGCATCACAAGAACTCACAAATGAAATATTCAACAAATCAGAGTTACCAATTCCCACACAGCTCTGTGTTTCTCTGTAGCTCTCTGCTGTCTTTCTTAGAGGCATGGCTTTGAGTGCTCACTCAAGAGAAAGAAGTAATTCAGAACAAGAAGCTCTTTCCCTGGTTGTCATCTGCTTGACTCTCTTGTCTCTATCTCAGCTGTCCAGGTGCTTCTGTAGTCCCCTAAACCCAGATTTGATTGGCTGACATCTGCTGAAGGGCCTGCTTGTTTACAGCACTCTGGTGACATGGACCCATTTATTTGATTAAAGATAGCCCAAATGAGGTGTAATGACTTGCTCAAAGGAAAGCAGCACAGACAGCAAATGACTGTCGTAAGGAAAAGGCAACTTTCCTTCTCTTCTGTGTTACTCATTTTTTTTTAAAGAAAAATTTGAGCATGACATTTTAAAAAGCACTCAATGTTATGAGAATACCATGTCATACCTGAGTTTACCTGTTTTCAGATTTTTACGTGTAGTTTAAAAGTGCATTGTCAGTTTTGCTCACACATTTCTTACACCTGCAAGTGTTCACATTTGTGAAAATCAGGCATTTAAGTGTCAAACCCCCTAACACAATGATGTCTGTGGTTCATCTTCTCTGTGTTGAGGTAACTGTAGGGGCCTCCGATTACTAAGTAATGGGAATTAGCAAGACAAATGTAAACATTTGTTCAAAGGGATTGTATTTGGAGACCTTAATTAGAGGGCATGATGCCATTAAAGAGTAAAAGCCGGCTGGCCTGGGGCTGGTGGGGAACACTGGCCTTCACAGCTATAAGCACAGCCCGTTTCTCCACTCTCTGCCATTTTATTTGTTTTTACAGAGACACATCTGGATCATTCTGTTTTTGTCACAGTTAAGGCTCTGATACTTTTTCCCTTCATACCTAGTTGATTATTTTAGGCAATGTTTGCTTTCAGCTGTGTCCTAGAAATGCATCCACATGCTCCTTTCTGGCACCTAGTCTGGCTGGCACTGAGATTTGTGGAGATGCAAATGTTGTAGAACTTTTCATGTTTCTTTGCTAAAGTTCATGCAGGTAAAAGCATGGCCTGCAAATGCCATGAAAATTTTTAATTGTGTAGGAATAGCGCTGAACCTCAGTAGATGGTGACTTCTCTATTTTAAAACATACATCCTAAAGAATGTTAAGTAGAATATCTTGCATGCCTTTTCTTGATTTTATAGAGCATGAAAAAAGGGAAAAAGAAAAAAAAAGTCATATGTTTGCAGATTGAAAAAAACCTAAGCCACAAACAACAAAAATCTCCAAACAACATTATGAAAAACCCCTCACAAAACCTTTAAATAAATCCCAAATGAAATGAAGAGGAACTCTTTGCTGTTAGTATAATACAAATGTTACTTTTGTAGTTAGAAAGAATGTTTATTGGGCCTAGATGGTTTAGTGCTAGCTTGCTTTGTGGAAGCGTGTGGGGCTATGTTTTGGATCTGTGAGCTCTTGGTCATCATATCAATTCTTTCTGCCTTGTGTTTTCTTCTACTTCCTTGTTACAAGCATTATATGCACCAAAGGCTATGATCTGGTTATTTTTAAAAACTATTTATTTAAGTAAAACACAAAAATCACTCCTGGTGGGGATTCCTATGGGATTAAGATTGAATCATCCATTAGCGTCCGGCCAATGAAGCTGTTAGCCTGATCCAAAAAAATTACTATCTGGTGCACTGTTGCAAGTCTAAGTGCTGGTGCTGGATAAGGAGGACTGTCTGGGTAGCAGTGTTACCAAAAATGCTACATGAATGCAGTCCCAGGAGGACTGTGTTGAAAAGACACAGTGGAATGAATTATAGCACATGACTGAATGGAATGAGTTGGGTAAACTTACTTTGATGGCAAAACGACTTCAAGTGCAGGCCTTCTTCCTGCTCCAAAAGAGTTCTGCACATCTGCTGTGTAGGCTATGGTCCACACCCATACCCTGCAGGGCCATTTGTCCACCTTGTTGCTTGGTGTGAGAGCGCTCCCTGCAAAGTTTCCTTTCAGGTGTCCTTGCAGTATTGTGTGGTAGAGATTCACGAGAAAAATCCAGCAAGCACTGCTTGAGATTTTCAAATGACAGGCAGATAGCTATTAGCATTAATCCTCTTTCTGTATTCTCCAAAGGGCTCTTTGACAAGGGTGTGTGCAGGACAGGAAACACTTGACAGGATTCAGCTCCCACTCAAATCCCTACATTGAAAATAAAGCAGAGACCCTTTTCATCATCATCCCTGGCTCTGGTGCAGGCAGCCTGCCCTGGAAGGCAATCTCTCCACCAGGATAAGTGATGGGGGGTGTTGTCCAGCATCCACCTTAAAGGCCACCCAGTAGTTGTGTAGGTTTGAAGAGCAATAGACACTGAAAATTTTGGTTAAGGCACAAGCCTGCATCCCAACACCTCCTGGAACGGCACTGAGATGAGCACTGTGTGGGGTCATGTGAGCTCTGTGACACCCAGCTCTCCCACTTTCCTTCTTCCCTCGCCTCTCAGTGAGGAAGCACTAAAAGAAAGGTGCCACTGCTAAAAGAAGGGTGATCCACACTCAGCCAGCTGGGCCCTGTCAAGTCTCAAAGGGTCTACCCAGAGCTGTTGGCTCCCTGAGGAAAAGGGGAAGGGGAACCTCAGGGGAAGGGTCATCTTAGCTTGAGAGGTTCTGCACCTTTGGCCTGAGGGCAGTGTGGGTCAACGTTAGTTCTAGAGGACTGAATAGGTGCTTGTGCTGAGGTTTTGTAAGTGGCTTCTAAAGAGGCATAGTGGAGTTATGTATTTCTTTAAAATATATATTGCTTATAATCTCTACTTCTCATAAATAGAAAAGGGAAGTTGATCTAATGGGTTGGTTGTGGTGAAAATAACCAGTGTTGCATGTGTATAACTAAGTGTACTGTGGACATGAGCAACTAAAGGGGTCTGATTGTAGTTCAGCCTATGTCAGTGAAGCTACAAATTACAAACAAAATCAGAATTCATCTCGCTATGGCCTTCTTTGGATCCACACTTCCTTGATCCATAGTTGCAGCTGATTTGCAGTTAGTCAGTTACTTTAGAATTCCAGACTTTTCTGCTAAAAACCTATCAGCCTTCCCCATGCAGATCTAACCTTTTCTTTGGGAAGGAAATAATTTAGTTAATTTGCTGAATAAGTATGTGGTAGAGTTTTGTGGGTAAGCCTAAGGGAGAAGATTAAAATCACAAAACACATTTGAACATCAACTGGCTGTATGAAATACAAGACAACAAAAGTCAGTACAATGATAACCGCAATTTAATAGTTTACTTAAAAATCTGCAGCATTTTACTGCAAAACTGAATGTTGATCAAGGTTTTGAAACACCCATGTGTATGGTGAGGTACTATAGCAAGTCCTATAGGTAGGTAATACGAGCAAAACATCAACTGGAAGAGCACTAGTCTGTAGGAAGTCTGACAATGCTCTCCCCTCCTTTGCTGTCTAATGATCAGTCTAATGCTGTCTAATAGCTATTGCCACATGTGAACTCTTAATATTACATCACCTCAAGGAAATCTGCACTCAACGTTTGCATTAAAGGATCACTTTTAAACAAATTCTGGCATTAAACATGCTCTAGATCTTGTCTTTCCAAAAGTTTGATCTTTGTCTGCTTTTGACTGCCCATCTGGTGTTGAATCTCTCTTAGGACGCTCAAAGTAGTTGAGCATAGTTTGTGGTTTCAGAAACAAAAATTTGGCTACAAAAATGTCACCAGACCATGTAGCTGACTTGAGCAGGTTTCACTATGCCTTGCGGGAAATCCCAATCTGAGAAACAAGATTGGAAGAGACAAGAGAGTTCAGGTTCTCCAGGGGAAAGGAATATTGTGGGACCACCCCATTCCTTACACTGCACAGGATTTTTTTAAAAAAACACACTGAAGCTTTTCCTGGATAGAAGCAGCTAGTTACATTAATGTTACTTCATGAAAATCCAGTAAGTGGTTCTGACCATGAAGTTATTGTCAGCATAGGAACAGGGCTGAAGTTTAAATATCAAACAGTCAGGTCCCAGGAGCATGAAGGTACATCGTGTTTTCATTACTTTGCTTTTTGAGTGTACTTCACAGACAGTGATGCAGGCTTATCTCTGCAGATGGACAAAATCTATTTAGCTTTACCTTGCTCATATTTGTAGACCTTTCTGTGAAATATCTCAATCTCAGCCTCAAGGATGCTACAAGTATCAAAAGCAATTTGTTTGGGTGGTCTCTAGACACCTAGCCCTAAGACAACTAGCCCTTCTAAGGAGAGAAATTTACTGCCCCTGTTTATAAAATTAAAAAGGTAAAGGAAATGGTTCTTTGAAGGACTTCAAGAACAGGGTCTTTTGTATTTGGCCTGACTGGGGACAGGTGACTCTCTGACTAATGCCTCTCTGGAGGCATTCTTCATGTTATCCTAGTAGATAAGATTTGGATTTGCAATATTTAGGCCTGTTAAAACATGAATTGAGGTTGTGACCAAGATTTTTCTTGAAATTGCTAGCAATAACAACGTCTCTCCTTTTACAGGGTCTGTTTAAAGGAGGGTGATGAAAGAGGGAAAAAAGCTAAACACTCAGATGCTGTGCTTCTTAATATTTGCAGGTATCTCAAATCTATCACAAAAAAATCACAGGTAAAATAAAGAATAGCTACAGGACCTGGTTTCATTTAGGGATCTCAAAACCACTTCTCCTGTATGTGGTATTGCAATCTCTGTGTTCAAAGCAAGGCAAGCTCTTAAATCAGATTAGTTCATAGATAATATGGCCACCTCTCTAGGCCTCCTGAAATTCAAGGTTCATGGCAACATATTTTATAAAAAGGGAGGACTAAAACCTTTCTTAGTGGGGAGGTCCTTTATAGAATCTTATTATTATTTCAGAATAGGCCATAAAACTTTAGGTGCAGGACTTGAAATAAAACAGTTTTGTGCTACTGTTCTATTCTGACCTGCAGTCAAAATAAGGCAGATATATTTCATCTGGCTGTGACAGAGAAGGTGAGACAAAGCACAGTCTTCTTGTTCCTCTCAAGATCACAGTATGGGGACAAACCCCACTATTCCTCACCCTGGCCCTGTTACATTGGCTACTGAACTAAAGGATCTGCTGTGCTTAGCTAAATGATGCTTATAGTTAACTGCTGATAAAGATAGGAATCTGTTTGGTGTTTTATCTTGATTCTTTTGGTGCTTATTGTGGTTTAGACTGTCAAAATTCAGAGTGCGTGCGAGTGGCATTTTGTAACTGAAAGGTGTTTTCTATTTGCATTTCCATTTTGTTCATAGCCCTTGAATTAAGTCACCATGGAAAAATGCCAAATAATACACCCTTTTTTTGGCAAATAAATGTAAAAAACTTGATGCCTCAAGCATATTACATGCTTTGCAGGAAATTCCCAGCCTCTTACAACAAAGAGACAGCCAGGCACCGTATCAGCTCTTCAGAGTAGATCAAAATTGCAGTTACTTGCAGAATTATGGAGCTGAATGTCAGAACTCGCCTCTTTGAGCATCATTTACATGCACCCCTTTCTAGGGGCCTGGTATCCAAGATGAATTCTGTGGCCACTGTTTGTCTTTAAGGGGCATCTTTAGAGGAACCAAATATCCATGACAATTTCAGAAAGTTAAGAAGACAAATAGCATGTAGCATGTTATCATTTATCTCAAAGTGGAGACCCCAAGCATATAGCATGCTACCAAGGTACTAGTACATATTTCACTAGTCATAAGAGAACTCTTTGTACTGGAATACTTGAATATGTTTGGGGTGAATAGGTAACTTCCATCTCACAGCAAGGAATTTAGAAGTTGGATGCCTGTTATACAAGGATTATTTGATCTGTATCTATACAGCCTATGCTGATAAGCCCAACTCTGTTTTAATGGGAAATGCCCTATATAGGATCAAACTGTGTAAAGCAGAGCTACCCAAGACAAAGGGCTGAGCCTAGAAGACACGTGATTGATAAAGTCACCTGTAGTGCTGCAGAAGGATGTAAATTACCTAATGCATATTAGGTAATTTAGGTATTTCCATTAAATCAGCTTCTACTGCTTGTTTTTGGCATGGCCAAATTTGGGGAAACTGAGCTCCCATACTGAGTTAATTAAACACACATCAAGGACTGAGCGGTTTGCGTATGTCCAACCTCACAAGACATTGCTTGTCTCAATTCTCTTCTCCTGATTTCCTGGGTATTACAGTCTGAAGGGTGGGATTCTTCCTAGGGAGACACGAGGCCTTTGTGGTGTACCAGGACTGACCTCTTCTAAACAGGCTTCAAACAAAATTAGAGTCCATGTCTGAACAACTCTGATTTTTGGGGAAGGATATTCAGAGCCAAATCTGGACTTTGCAATTCAAGACCTTAGGACAGCTCAAAACAATGGTTGTATTTGCGCTGTGACTCAAGCTTGGGGTGTGGGTGGATGACTCCCTAACCATGACTGAAGAGCAAAGTAAAGCCAGGGGAAGGGCTCCTAACCTCATCCTTGCATTTCATTCCCAAAGAGCAAAATCCTTTTCAGAAGCTCAGTTAGGCTGATACCAAGGGACCAGTGGGCTTCAACTCCTGCCACAGCTGCAGACCCCACTGCATATTGCCCTGGACCAGTGAGGCTCATCCTCGAATGTCACCTTTGTTTAATGCCAGGGAAAAAATTTGGATAAAACTGATCAAAGGGAAACACAAATCTCTCAAAACTAACTTCTGCAATTTTTGTATTGCTGTTATGCCCTCCTGAGTTACTAGAGTAAGATTTTATTGCATTATGGGTAAAATGTATCTGGACACTGCAGAATGTTTTTTTTTTCTCGCAATCAAACATTTTGTTCTAGATGGAATGACCTTATTTTGCTCTTCCTGTTCACCTGAACCTTATTTCATGTGGTTGGACACTGAGGTAGGACATGGTGATGCAGGAGTGTAACTTCCTCCTCCTTAGGATCTCAATGCTTTTGTCGTGTACTTGGATTACAATTCCTTGCTTCAGTTTATTTTTCCCTGGCACAACTGTTTGAAGACCCTGGTAAAATTTGGACATCTAGTAGTTCTGTAATGTAATATACAATTTTATCAGATAAATGTGGGCATCCTACAGAGCCTAATGATGTAAAGGAAGGCAACTGTGAAAGCGGTGCCAAGTCCAGTGTGTGAATATTAGTGGCTTTAATGACAGAGTTTGTGATGGCAATCCTTTGTGAGAGTCCTATGGCACTTAGACACAAAACCTCCTGACACTGTCAGTAATTAACTTTGACTTCAGCAGAACCAAGACTTACAGTTTCAGTTTCATAAAGGAGTTAAGAACTGAGTTACTGATATATATCCATATGATCAGAAACTTGCATTTATAGCACAAAGACTTAATTGTGCAATGTGGAAAAAATGCTCAGGAAGGCTGTGAAAAGCTTTTCCCTCACCTTTTATTCTCATTTATTTCATAGCCTGTGGAATACTGTCTCTCAGTTGTCCATCTAGGGATGCCTAAAAGTTTGTGCCTTCTTCTTAAATTTAAAATTTGCGAAGAATTGTGTGAGTCTAAACTCAGATTTCACTGTTACTTAATATTTGTGTGGAGTCATAGGTGATTTGTATGGCCTCTGGCCCAAAAACATTGCAATCTAAATGAAAACTCTACAATACAAGGAGCTTAGAGAGATAACAGCAAGCAAGGAAAGGGAGGAGGAATCTACTGGATAGGTTTATGGACTGTTTGGGATACACCATTACCCAGCACGTCCAATACTTTGCATTTTTAAAAGTAGGGCAGTGATTAGCCTGCTATTATGTGGAACAGCGTTGTGGATTATGGAGCTATAGGAAATAGTCTTAAGGAAGGAGTTGCATGAAGCCTGTGGGAGCAGATCCATAATAATCAGACTGTGTGCTGCAGAAATAAATATCCTATTTGACTAGAAAGCCTAAGAATATTTTTTTTCTGTACTGAAATGGGCAGTGCACTGCTCAGGAGCATTTGAATCTAAAATGAACGTGTGAAGCACCTAATACACTTGGATTTTCTCTTCTAGTTTCTTTTGGATTTTCTTGCCTAGTTGCTTTTGAATTAACCATTAGCTAAATAGAAACTTTGCCTTCTCCTGTTACACAAGCATCAGCTCATACTCAAAATAAGTATTTCTGTAGGTTAAAAAAATTGACCATTTTGTTGTGTATTTTTATTATTCATTATGTTTCCTTTACTAATTTGGATTTCTGAAAAATCTTCTGATTTTTGGAAGACTTTTTTCCTTTGAACCCTTTGCTGCTTTGCCTCTTTTTTTCCTACATCAGCTCTGACTTTTGGTAGCAATTAGACATTTTTTCTCCCATGGTTTTGGACTGATTCCTTGAGAGCTCCAACACCTCTAAACATTTTTCTAGAGGAAACGGCCAGTTTTGCATTCCTTGCCCAGTTAAAATATCAAGAATTACCTGCGCTCTGCTGACACTCTTGATTACAAGGCAAGATGAGTCTTTTAAATGTGTTCATAGTGTTCAATTTTAATGTTTTGTGCCTATCTGGAATTGATAAAATATCTTGATAATATAAAGACATACATAAAAAGCATACATGTTCTTATTTTATGAAGAATGTATCATGCCTTGTAATCCTAAATGCTTACAAAGTATCAGTTTTTAGACAGGGAAAAAACTTGGGTATTGTTAAATTAAAACAATTACCTTTTTCATCTGAAAAAGACGGTGCACATAGAAATAAACCAAAATAATTAGTATTAAAGATACAGCTCTAACCTGGGGTCCACAATATCCTGGCCAAATTACACTTGTAAGCAGATCCAAAGAGATTTCCTAAAGCACTGAGCATTTTAATTCTCTCACAGATGACTGAGTTAACTCCTTCTCTGCTATTGACCCTTATTTGTTCTGACATCTTTTAATATGTCTCTTATTCCAGAGTGCTTAGATGTAGCATGACCTATGATACTCCCAACAGTCTGACCTCCTAACAAGGGCATAATGCTCTGCAAGTTAAGTAGGAACTTAGGATACTTTATCTACCTTGTTCTAATATCTAGCCAAAGCTTTAATTTTTGGCAGGAAATTCTGCTGGAAGAAGGAATATCTTACCTACCAGTCATGTAAAGACTCAAAATGTGAGAAACTTCCTTCTTTATTTTGATGACAAAAGCAAAGTTTATTGCTGATTTGCAATGGCAGCTTTCTGTTACCCCAAAGTATCAGCATAATACTCTGAAATAATTTTCTGGTTCAGGCAAGTTGACTTTCCATTATTTACTGGATGATATCGCTATTCTTATTCACTGTTAAATCCAATTTGGGCTTCTGGGCTGAGGGTGCCAATTTTAACTAATCTGACACATTCATTTTACTGTATTGAAAAATATACTAAAAAAAGTATGCCCCTGGCTACCCTAGTATTGCTGGACTCCATCAGAGATCCTGCAGAACCAGGCTGGCTCTCCTGTGGGGTGCAGCCCAGGGCAAGGGAAGGGAAAGGCGGGTAGAGGGAGACTAAAGTGGTCTCGAAAGCTACTTCATGCCTTCTGTTTTCCAGCTGCTCCTGCAGTCTCGTGCCATCTCATGATGCTTTGTGTCCCAGTGAGGTGGCCCAGAACAGTCTTTAAGAGCATGTGCTGTGGACCTTGTTTCTGCCCCTCCAGCCTGTGGTGTGTGTTTGTGCTGGGGTTCCACGGGAGCTTGCACATGGACAATTTGTGGTTGTGCTGTGTGGGGCTCATTCAAGGGAATCAGCCCTGTCACACGTTGCACTGCCTGCCCTACCTGTGAGAAGAACTCAGTCATTTAAAACTAGATTGGCAAAATTTAGACAAAGCAACTAAAAATCATGTCCTCTGATCTAGGTTTTTGTGGAAACTGCTTTCTGTGAAGTACAGAGCCAGTCAGCTTTGCTGAACCTTTACTAGGTGTGTGGATGATAGTGATCTTGATGATAGGATGGTCTTGCTCTCATACTAAACCTTCAGTTTTTTGGAGTGTGCAGTAAATTACCAAGGGCCATTCAAATGTCATGGATTGTCTGTGTGCCTCTGTCTGTGAAGCCAGCAAGCTCTGGGCTGGGCTGCAGGTCAGAGCACTGGCCCACCAAAGCTCCATTGCTGCCCTTTACCTGAGCTTTCTTTTGATAGAAAGCAGGAGGTGTCAGGTGGACAGTGCACTTGAGGCTCACCAGCATCCAAGGGAAAATGTGAATCTGGAGTGGGAAGTGCTGTCAGGATTCCCTGAGAGTAGCCAGACCCACTGAGACCAATGTTTGGTTGGCTTCATTATACCATCCTCAGCAGAGACTTGTAAATGTAGCAAGGAACCACTCACTGATTAGGGAGCATGAAATATGAGCACAGCCAGGGGTTCTTCTGTTCTTACTGCTTCTGCTTGGAGCCAAAGCAACATTGTCCTAAATTTTAATTTATGGCTGGTCTTTACAGAAAAAAAAAAAAAAAAAGGAAAGAAGCTTTCTAGCACTATTTGCTGAAGTACTCTTTCTCTTAACACAGTCAAATGATTCATAATTAGAAAGAGTAGTGTACTTTACTTACTCTTTTCTGGTTATACAGAAACTCATTAAGCACCATGCATCCAAGTGCACTGTTTTATGTAAACAAGACCTCTCAGAGAGATATAGATGTCTGATAAAGATGAAAAGGAAAACAGAGTAATACCAGGCCACATTAATAATGGCCATGTCATGTTCTTAGAAAACAAAAGTCATCTGCTGTGCAATTATCGCACATTTCACAGCAGGATGGGGGCAAGGTAAAGAACAGAGATGTATAAGGAAGGGACAGTTATGGATTTTAGATCCAAATTATTTAGTTGCAGCTAGGTTTGAAACTTTGCATGATTTTTGTTCTTGATGAAATGAGACAGTCTCTGTTGTGCTTCCAAGTGCTTGAGACTGGTATTTTGTGGGTGTTCTTTACTGAGACCTTCAGCATGCAGTTGTAACTCATACTGAATTCATCTAACCTTCAACAGATGAAGCTGACAGCATTTTTCTTGTTATGTCTACGTAAGGTTTAGGTTATTGATGCATTTAGCTGCGGCCTCTGCTGTTAATAATGTATTTAAACTAATTGGATGGTTCAAGCTTAAAACTGTTCCTCTGGCTGTGTCCCTTGGTGCTGTGTGGATGGTTTGAGCGCTCTGAATTAGTTTGGCTTTTTCCATAAGATGCATAGGCTCTGACCACATGAGCTCCACAGCACTGGTTTGTGGAGGGGGCAGTCCTTCCAAGCTGAACCCAAAGTTTGCTCTGCTCCCTTCAGCTTTTCTTTGCATACACTCTGATTCTTTCTTTTGGAATTCAGAAAGCAGAAAAAATACATGAGGAAAATGCAAGTAGAGATGGCATGGGGAGGCTTTCAACCCAGGTTTATGGAATTGAGAGAATGAGATTTTCCCTGTGTAATGAGTCCTTGGATTTGCTTAAATATTGAAAAACAGAAATCAGGCCCCTAAGCTCCACAAAGTGTGGAAGATCATCCAGCTTCCATAACTTGAAATAGCAATGTCTCAAGACCGTAAACACCTCTATAATATATAGCTATGCATACGAGGTTTAATATGTAAAAATAATTATATAATATAGAAATACGTGCATATGAAGATGCACTTAATAAGCAGCATGCTGTTTTCTAGTAAAAAGCAGGGGCTTGGGCTTGACTGGTGTGAAAAGATGTAGTACGTAACATCCACTATATGATTTGCTCCATTACAAAGTAAGCAGAATTTAAATTAAAACATGTTAGCAGCAGCTTGCATGATCCACGTTAAGCGACGTAAAGGTGCACTTCCACTGCCACTAGATAAACACGCCAGAAATATAATTGTTTGCATTTGAACTGAGATATTGCAAGCACAGTTTACATAAATGTTTGTACTGGTGTACTTTTATTAACTGATCCATCTTAACTTCTTCCACGGATAATCATATAAACTCAGCAAACTCTAGGCTGTAGGCACTTATGCCATGCCTTTCACTGAGAACACTGCTCCTGTGTAGCATAATAGGCCTGATTATCACCAGCACTGAAGGAAATGCTTCAGCCTCTGAGTCTCTTTACAACCAAACTCTCCAAGATGTTTTCTGAGTAAACTACTAGTTTCTTTGTTCCTTTTTCCACACACTTAGTGGCTGTGGCTGATGCTATGTGTTCATGATCAAGAGCTCCCTGAGCTCAGACTCCATGATCACAACATTTCTTCAAAATGATAATAAAACCCCATAGGGCAATAGGGTGTTGAAATAAAGGCAGGATGAATGTGAACATAATTGATAGATTCTGGCCTTTTAGTGTAAATTACCTGTCCTTTGAAGTAATTTGATGAGTTTAGCTGAGGGTTTAGTTTTTTTTCTTCTGAGGAAATGGTCTGAAGCTGTGGCAGGGGAGGTTTAGGCTGGATATTAGGAAAAGGTTCTGCACCCAGAGTATGGTTGGGCACTGGAACAGGCTCCTCAGGGAAGAGGTTCACAGCACCAAGCCTGACAGACCTTGAGATGAATGTGGATAATGCTCTCAGGCACATGGTGTGATTCTTGGGGATGATCCTGTGCAGGCCCAGGAGTTGGAGTCAATGGTCCTTGCGGGACCCTTCCAACTCTTCATGTTTTGTTGGTTCTGTTATTCTTCATATTGTTTTCCAGCTCTTTTTCTACCTGTTAAATTTCTGATGGTGTCTAGAAGTGACCACAGTGCTTTTGTCTACAGAAATATCTTCTGCTGAAGGTACTTATCATTCTTTCTACATCTCTGTGGTCAGAGGCTAATGGTCACAGAAGTGACAAACAATTCTCAATAAAACTGAATAAGTGTCTGCTTATGCCCTGGACTCAGAAGGGTCCAAGTCCCTGAAACAAAGATTCAGTTTCAAGGAGTCTTCCTTGAAGAAGTTTGGGACTCAGAATAAGTGTTTACAAGAATTGTGCTGCAATCCAATTGGGGATGGGAATCATAGCACACGGTGTATCTGCATCCTACGTATTTTCTGCTATTGAAGATGCATAAGGAATTGATTCTCAGCTGTGTTATACAAATGCTTCAATAAAAAAAACAGTAGTTCTCCAATGCTGCCTCTGAAGGACACTCAAGGAGAGAGCTGAGATATTGCTCGTGTATTAACTTGAATGGGTTGAGCAATGATAAGGTAATATTTGCTAGGTAAGAAAAGTACTGTGCTGGGGCTAAATGATTAGTGGACAGCTTTACTTTACAGAAAATGAGTCCCACAGTTTATACTTGCTCAGCTTACACGTAAAACTGTATTTTCCTGCTGCCAGATGCCAAATGACACTCCTGCTGTCGCTCCCAAGGGCTCTGGCTGAATGGAGATATGCACCCGGTGAGTGCACTCAAAAAAAACCAGAAGTAACTTTCCTCTCCTGGCAAACTGCATGCCAAATTTCTCATCCAACCTGTGCCATGGAGACCCAAGCAAGGGGAAGCAGTTGACTAGATGATCATGGTTGTGACCTCCCACTGAAAGACAAGAAAGGAGGGCATAAAACATCATGTCAGAGAAACTTAGCAACACTGTGCCCTCCCTGCTGACTTATGTCCCACTACAAATGCCATTTTGGACTGGCACAGGATTGATTTATGATTGCTGATCTTTGTCCATGGACATAGGATTCATCCTCAGCCTTGAGGGGATGTTTGAGCTGCCTGCAAACTGCCCCCCAGAAAGCAGAGCCCAACAATCCTTATGTTAATCTATGTTTGTGATTATGAGGCTCATAACTAGGAGTCCACCTCAACGATGCAAATCAAATCAATGCCGAGTGTGTTTTGACATCCTCCTTAGTCCCCAGTGTATTCACTTTCCACTGCTCCACAATGCAGCTAACACAGAAACACTTCTATGTCTTCCTCCCCCCTTGCATCTTTTTTTGCTGTTTTTAGTATTCTTCTCCCCAAGTGTTTCTATCCTTATGCTGATTAATCATCAATGACATACAGTTTTTGGCCTAAGCTTGATAAGTTGGATCCTGAGGATTTGTCTTGTTTATTGAATATCTGTGACTCAGATGTTTTGGGGGAAATCTACCGATTAAATTAGGTAAAGCGTTACAGATTATGGGTACGGTTACTTCAATGGAATGCTGTTATGGACCATAATACTAAAAGCATAATTTTTCCCTGTTGAATACTTGCAGACATAGTCAAGTGGGCTACTGGAAACACTATGAATTAAGTACCTAAGTAGTCAAATTGAAACTGACGCCCTCAAAAGTTGATTGGTCATTGGTTTTGTTAATTGTTTGCAAAGATTAGGGTTGATTGAAGTAACCAAAGTGCCACTGTTTTCTAATGGAAGAACTGAAGTGGGCCAAGTTCCTTTCATAAGTATCTCCAGATGATTTATTTCAATCACAAATCAAACACAACTAAAATTTAGGAATGCTGCATGCCCACAAGATCCAACAACAATGGAGTTAACAATGAATTGATTTTATGCCAAACCGTGTTACGTCCCAAACCAGCAGCAGAATTCAAACCCACTGCTACACTGGGAAACAATGCAACTGCCTGAATAGGATTCTTCCTCCCTCCATGGTTGCAGCATAGTGTATGTTTCAAAAGACAGGGGCTCTATTTTGCCAAAGAAATTGTCATTTTTCTTTGCAAGTTTAAAGGCCAGAAAAATCAGTTAAGAAAGAAAAGCAAACAGGTCTTGCAGTGGCAGCAGAGTGGCCTTTCATACATGCTGGAAAGCACCTGGCACAAATCAGAGCAGCAGAAATGCACTGGTGACAGCTTTTAGGGTAGCCTTCATCCCCTGTCCCAGCCCCTCTCCTCCGTGTTGCTGGATAGTGTCTTGTGAAACAACTGACTTTTTCATCCAGTGTGTTGAAATCCAAACACCGCTGCATGTTTGACAGGTATGTCGCTGCTAATCTTACAGATTTAAAAGTGAAAAAGTGAAAGAAGAGGATAATTGGTCAATTTGTAGCCAGGAGGTGGTACTTGTTTGAGATACATGCAGATGGTGCTTTTCTCTATCAGTGCAAAAATCCCAACAAATGATCTGAAGGAGCAGCCGGCACTGGGGTGAGGATGTGTGTGTGTGTGGTGTGCCTGGTAGGGTTTTTTTACCCGCTCTTGCAAAGCACAGGCCTTAATGAGTTCCAGGGGGACAGTGGCTTGTCAATCACAATATACTTTTCAAGTAATAGTCATCTCTGCCCCATCACAGAACCACAAGGCATGAAATAATTAGAAAGCCCAGAGTAACTGCTCTGTTTTACAAGAGCAAAATCCTTGTGTGGATCATTTACATAAACTTGTCACTTCCCATTATGGTTCTAATGCAAGCTGGGTAATAATCATGGGACCAGGAGAGGGGAGGTCAAGGTATGATGCTCCTCCATGTTTGAAGCACAAGGTACGCATGTGCTCAGCTTTCCATCCCCCACTGAATTAATGTAAAGTATCTTTTATTTTCCATTAAATAAGAACTATTCATGCTGCTATGGTAGCAGACCATGTGCAGCCTTCTCTTCTTAAGAGAGAAAAAAGGCTTTTGCGTCAAGCCATTGTTAGGGGAGAATTCACTTTGAGGAGCATTTCAAAGCTGATCCGATTGGGGAAGGAATAATGTTAAATATTTGGTATGAAATATTTATAAGATGCACACATGAACATCTGACAAAGTAGCCTGGAAAATACACATTCTCATCTTTGACGATTTTAGCTCTTTCCCTCTGAAAGAGAGGGTGGAGAAAAGGTGTGTGCAGAGGGAGAATTGTATGTGTGTGTGTATAAATGTATCTAAACACTCGCGCATGTACACACTCGGGGCAGACACACTCGCATACGAACGCCTGAATGGGTTGATGGGATTTAAGGCAATCTGCATCTGAATACTGCTCTCCAAAGATGGTGGCAATAAGGGCTTGCTGAAGTCTGTTTTAATAATTGTGAAGGAGGAAGCTCTGCACTAATGCCTATCACGAGGGGCATCCATAGAGTGATGGAGGTGATGGCTGCTGCTGTTGCTGCTGTTGTTTTCCAGCAACCATTTTGTTGGTGTTCTTCACAACTGTTGTCAGGCACATTTTCGTCACATGAAAACAGACTCTGCTTTTTGCACAGATTGACTTTCCCCACCTGCATCCCTGCATGGCTGTTTCATTTCACTTTTATTTTAAAAAAGATGTGCAAAGAGCAGATTTACTTATAGGCAAGCAGAATTGTTGTTTTTTTTTTTTTACGTTTTCATCTTTTTCAGATAAAACAAGGCAATTTTTTTTTTTCCCAAGGGTCTGAAAAGGTTTCAGAAAAATGGGTTATCACCTCATTCTCAGTCCTTATGACAAGGGATAAAGAGAGAATGTAATGGCTCACTCCTTATGGCAGTCACAGTAAAATGCACAGGGATGACATATATTAAATAACCAGGATAAAGGAAACCATGTGATCTGCTCTCCTTGTAAGGTGATCTAATAGCTCTCTTTTAGAAACCTTATTTCCTTTTCCTTTTTTTTTTTTCTCGCCTCTTCTTTGCCTACCCCACTTGTATCAGCTACAGGATGTTATCCTCTGATGTAAATGCTTGCTTGGTTTAGGCTGCACACCAGTTAGAGCAAGACCTTTGCGTCTGTAAATATCCTTTTGACACATCAGTGCTAAACACATATTAATAGCAATGGTCTTGATGAACTAAAAGGCTGTATATTTCTCTTCCTGCAGGCTTGGGGATTTATTCTCTCTTTAAAATTTGCTAGATCAAATGCTCTGGGCAGGCTCCATGCATTGTACAACATGTTTTTATGTGAGCAGGCAGCTCAATAGCAAGGCAGCATCATTTGCCCTCATCTGCCAGCTTTTGTCTTTGAGTGGAAGTGTGGGGCCTGGTGAGAGGTAGGATATGAACTGTGTCCAGACTCTGTTCCTTATCTCTGAGATCACCAAGAGGGAGGGCATTGTTGATGGATTTAAATCAGCTTTTTCTCCCCTTGTGCACAACAAAAGTCTAAATCCCTTTTCAGGCCAGATTGCTCCATTTCGCTGCATGGGCTAGGCAGATTGGAAACATGTTTGTCACTCAGCTTTTCTCCCAACCTAATCAGTAGACACTGGGGTGGTGGGATTTCAGTGCCCAGTATATCACCCTTTAATCTATGGAGTTGGCCTTTAAAAGCTGCTGATGCTGTTGCTGCTATATGTGAGCTGCTGCTGTCTTTCATTTCTGAAGACAGATATAAAAATAATGTTAACCACAAGCACAAGCAGAGGGTTTAGCAGGGATTTGAATCTAAAATGTGATACTTAACACTGACCAGCTTGATTTGGTCCAGCAGAGCAGAACCCCTTATTCTGTTATAATAAAGTGTGTTGTATGTGGGGATGATGGCAGTGGGATTTACTGTGTCTGTATTTTAGTTCTGCTGATGAATGGGCCTAAATGGGCAATAACCATAGGCCACAGGAACATATGGTTGGAAAAAGGTGGCTTGGCAGATTTGTTTCTGAGTTTCAAAGGTCTCTCTGATAAACCCACAAGCTCACCAGTGTCTTTGCACTTCTGAGCTCCATGGCGTACCATCCTCATCTGTGCCTGGTACCACAGTCCTAAAAGGACAAATTGTCACAACAAGCAGGTATGAAGAAGCAGGCCAGCTCTTGTGAGTTTGCAGAGGTCAGAAGGATACTAAGAGGGAGAGTTATGTGATAGGTGTGATGAAGGATGTTAAAAGCACTAAAAGAATGTAGACTCTTCAGGGCAGAGGCTGCAGCTCTGTTTACCCACAAACAAGTCTGTATCTGCTTGCACACACAGCTACTTGTTGTGTTAAGCACAGCCTGAGTCAGATATTGACTGAGGTCTCTAGGCAAATACAAAATAATTCCTTACAGAAAAGATATAATTCATTGACTAGGTATGCAATAACATTTCTAATTCTTTTTCTGCCACTAAAATACTCTGCATGAGCTACCTTGCATCCTCTTGAGCCACATTTGTACTGTTCTGTGGTATTGTAAGGCACAGGTAGCATGCAGAATTGCACCTATTGGCCCTATGTAATGCCTTGTTTGGCCATGAGAAGCCAGGTCCAGAACGAATGTGGAACTCGGCACTTGTGAACTTGGATTGTTCAACAATTCAGTCCAAATGTTCAAACTTAACATTTTGCTGTGAGGACAGGCTAGCTGGGCTTTCAAGAACCCATTTTATTCACTGATAGATGGGAAGGAAGGCTTGTTCCTCCCAGTCTGGCATCCCAGATTCCCAGCATCTTGCCCCGATGGTGTCAGGTCCCTGCCTGGAACTCTGACCAACCTGAAAGAATAGGAAGCTTTTTAATTTCTTCTTTCTCTTTTCATAATTTAAAATACAAAAGAGTTTTTGAATGCAAGTTCCATATTCAGCAGGCTTCAGCTCTTTTTAGTGGTTCTGAACTATTCCAATTGTTTTGTTTAATTGCTGAATAACTCAGTTTAGTTTTGGCTACCCAAGGACAGCAAGGAAAATACCAGTCTTCTTTCCAAAACCCTCCTTTGTTTTTGGGAAAAGAAAAGTTTTTTCAAAACTTTCGAGATTCTCTTTACCCCTAGTAGAGGAGAAGGAATATAAGACATAAAAAGGCAAATTTCCCCAGATGTTTCTACTGGTACTGATTGTCCCAGCCTTATTCCCTCCTGACTTAATAACTGGGAATGTTTTTAGCAAATTCTGGTATTCAAGTACAAAATTTCCAATGAGGTGGACAATGTCAATTTCTACTAGTAAGAGCCTGTGGCCTTATTGTGAATTAGTAAGGATCTTTCTGATGATGCCATTCCAGTGGGTAACTCTAGAAGTGGGAGCTGAGGCACTTGATCTTAAAGGCCTTTTCCAGCCTGGAAGATTTTATGATTTTCATGTCTTGCTGGATGGGTCAGTAGCAGAGGATAATTGAGATAGATCCTAGGTAGGGTCTCTGAAGAGATGAGAGGCCATGATGAAAGTGCTAACAATGAGAGAAAAAATGGGAAGTGATGTAACCCACATCTCTTGAAAAAAATAAACTTTCCTGGTGGACATAGTATAGTTAATGGTACAAGTCCAGTTGGCTGGTGGGAGAGGTTTTTAACCCACTTCCCTGCTGAAACAAGTGTAAGCAGTCCTTACAAGGATGATAATGAAAGTCTGAATCCAGCAATGAGAAGAAGGGAAAGGAGGTAGGCTCCTAGCTGATCTCTCTCTTTTAAAGCAACACGAAGATATTTATTTATATATATTTATAGCCAATTAATTAAACAAAATTCCTTACAAGCTGAGACTGCAAAAGACAAGATTCAATCAAGAACTGCCTTTTTTTTTTTTAACTCCCATGCTCAAAAAGAAGTCCCTAAGAAAGGAGGGCTGGATGTTCTACACAGAAAAGTGTTAGTTTTTCAAACAGGTTGTTTACAGAAGGTTCTAGTTAAATCACCTCATTGACTAACAAAAATTTGGTCTTTGCCTATGCTATTTCTGTCTGGGTTGGATATTAAACGGGGAAAGATTGGAGAAGAAATGCACCTCAGGTTAACGGAAAACTTTAACAAAAGTTTTACTTCTGCAGAATAATTTATTTTTCAACTAGGATGTAAATGATTTTTCTTTTTCAGGACAAAATAGTGACAAATGTAACATTTTGTTTAATGGCACTTTTAAGGAGAGGAAATGACAAAGTAAATACAATCTCTTTCATCCAAGAACTTGGTGATTAGGACCCTTATTTTGTGTGTAGGAGGCCAGGATTACATTTTTCCCTCACCTTGAGGACATTTGAATTGATACCACTCAGATATAAGGGCATTATTTAAGTGGAGGAAAGAGTTTTTAACTCCTCTTATTGCTGTAATTTTATTGGGAAAAAATATTGAAATATTTTGGAAGTCACGGAGAGAATAATTTTGGGGCTTAGTGCACCCACCTGGGAGGAATAAGCCCTGTGCTCCTGGCTGCATTACACCAACTACTTAATTAAAGAGTGTAAATGTCTTCTGGAGCAGGGACTGCAATCCTTTTCTTTTTTTTCTCATCTAACTTTTTAGTGATGAAGTTCTTTTGCTCAGTGAGCCCTGAAAAGGGTTTTATTCTATATAAAACATTGAGCAGGAAAGACTGTGACTGTGTGAGCCCAGACAGGCAGCCTGACAGGTGAGTTAATACCTGCATAATCTGGCTCAAACTCTGTCCAGGCAAAGGAGAGATGGTACTCAGGCCAGCACAGTGCCTGAGTGACAGCTCTGCAGCTATCCTGGAAGACTTACAAATGTAGCAACAAGTTTTTCTTTTTCTGTTTTTTTATTTTCACTAGACAAAGCTAAAAATATTGATATGATGTTCAAAATAGCTGTGGGAAGACAAGAAACTACATTTAGCCAAAAACATACTTTGCCCAGCTCTTTTTTTGACATCCTAGTCCCAACTGCACTTGAAAAAGATAACTAATAGTTATCTTGATTTCTTGGTTGTGTGCTTAAGAAAGGAAAACTGGACTTCAATAAGACTCTAACCTTCTTGTCAGATCAGACAGTGTATGAAAAAACATTGGTACTATAAAATGAATACAGAAGACAATAGGTAAACAAGCTTTCCACTTACAGGAGAACAATTGTATTTATTTCCCTTGTTTCTTGTGTTTGGGGCTGAATCTTGGGCACAGCTAGAGGAGTCAGTGCAAGTAGCATGATATTAGTAATGGAAGCATTTTTAATCAGAGATGTATCTCAGAGATAGTACCAATAGATCGTTTCCTTTCCCTTGAAGTCTGAAGGGAAGGAGGGACAAAACACCTGAGTTGTGGGAAGAGCAATACTGTGTGGTCAAAGGGATTATCTAGATGAAAAGGACTTTCTTGCAACTTTAAACTGTTTTATTCCTTATCTTGCCTTCTTGTTCTCCCTGAATGAAAAGCACTGAGTCAGGTAAATTTTATCATTTTCCTCCTGCTTTTGTGCTTTAAGACTTTCTTCTGCTCTTATGTTAGTACTTAGCCTGCTTTCTTCCAAAGCACAGGTCCTTTCCAGAGTTATTGCAAAAGATTCCCTAGCTGAGAAGGATGCCAAAATAAACTGCTTGAGGTCCCACCTCCCAAGACTTTCAGGAATCCTAGTAGAGACTGATGAGTTAGATTTGGCACCAATTTCGTATTTTAAATATATTATTTTTCCCCTCTAGGTCATGGATATTTAGACAGATGTGTTCAGAGATTTGCAAAAATTAAGGGAATGACAAGGTTAGCTTTGTGTTGTATAAGTGACCAAAAAACCCAGTCATTGCTGCAGCAAGTGAGGAAGTCATCAAGGCCCTGCTATTCCAGGCTGTGATGGAGTTTTTCTTCTTTCTGATAGTGGCAGGTTCTGTTCAAGGGAGGTGTTAAGACCCTTATGACCTGAATTCTTGCCAGTGTCATTCCTTTACAACAACTCACATGGTTGTATTGCCTGAGTTGCTAAAGTGTTTGCTTAGGCCTCATGGGAGACTGAGCCAGGCATCTGGCACCACCTGTGAAAATCCCACTTGTAATGGCTTCACCTCTGCACTTCTGCTGGAAGCAAAGCCCTTTTCCTAAGCAGAGGTGTGATTCTCGCTGCTGTGGCTTCAAAGAAGGAAAGCCTTTTAATCGAAGTATTACACCTGAATGACTGTTATCCCTGCAGGAAAAAGAAATAAAACCCCTCTCACAGGACCAACAAATAACTCATGAGTCTTTCTACAGAGGAACAGCAAGGAAAGTATGTCACCTTGTCTTGTTTGGCTTGGCAGAGCCAGAGTGCTCATAAGAGGTGAAGTTGCTACGACTTGCCTCCCCTGCTCCCAGAGCCACGCAGCCTCTTGCTGCCAAAAGCGCTCTTCCGTCGCTGCAGAGCGGCAGGTGAGCGTCTGCCAAATGACAGAACACAAACCTCCTAACGAGCAGCTGAGGGCAGGGTGGGGATTCCAGCGGGAGACAAATCTATGTCCCTCAGGAGATCTGGTGCAAACCGATCAGTATAAGAAATATTTCGCTGCTAATTAAGTTTTGATCCTTTGGCTTCACTTAAAACAGTTTGAGAGTATATCAAGTTGGAGAGCAGGTGCTGACTGGCTTGAAAGCACTGGTCCATCAAATCAGGTAAAGGTTTTATATTCAGAAACTCCCCTAGAAGGGAGAGTGTAACTTGTTAAGTGATAGATATACCCAGACCCTTTCAAGTATAATGCATTATTGACAGAGTTATAATGCTTGTGAATTTTATTCCCCCAAATGCTTGCAAAATTCCCCTCTGTTCTGAAAGAGCCTCCTCTTTCTCATGTTCTGTCCCCTCCATTTGTGTGTATGGAATGAATGCTCAAGGAGATATATAGCCAGGTGCAGCTTGGAAATCCCAGGCACAGTTGCTTCTGGTCTTCCTGCCTTGATTTGGAATCCAAATTCCAACAGGAAAGTCTGATTTTGGAGGACATGACACCTCTGTTCCATTGTCTTCAAAAATAGCAAAGGTTAAGAGCAAAAGAAGGTTGGATGCATAGTATGTATTCTCCCCAGGTACCAGAATATTTAGAGAATTGGTCACCATTTATTAGTAGCTCTTACACATCCTTGACTGACCAGAATAAAGGAAGGCCCAGCAAATGTGCAACTGAAAAATAATTAGCTTTGTATGCAGGGAGAAACTGAGATAGAGGTCATTAAAAATTTGGGTTATGTTTTTCTGTATCTGAAATACTTCTTAATGATCTCTGTGCTACAGAGAACAACAAAGCAGATTAGAATAAAAAAAAGCTGTACCGTGCCTCCCTACTGCTACAGCTGCCTGAGGACTGAATACAGAATGGTACATACTTACAGCAGGTTGCAGTATGACCAGCTCCAATTGTTCTAAATCATAAGCTGCCTTAGAAACACGGTCAAAAGTTATCTTTTGGTGTGGTTTTTTTTTTTTTTTTTTTTTGTTTTTTTTTTTTTTTTTTTTGGTTGTTGTTTTTTGGTTTTTTTGTTGTTTTTTTTTTTGTTTGTTTGTTTTTTGAGTTTGCTCCCTGAAATTTGGATCTCTAATGCTCACTTTTTAAAAAAGAAAATTTTTCCAGTGCCATAGTACTTCATTTCTGGGGCCAAAAGGATTCTTCATCCACCTCATTAGTTGAATGAATGGGAAATTTAAGAAAGAGAGAAATATTAGCAGTTACAGAAGTTATTATTTTACTATTTCCCATTGCATGATTAGTGAACTGGAAGTAAGTAAGGATTTATTAGAACTTCTGGTATGCCTTCAAATTTATGCTGTTCACACACAGAATCAGAACCTGCTGGTGTACTGGTGATTAATAACAGTAGATGGATTTCCTTCATCCTAGCAAGGTTTTGAGCAGGGTCTTCCCTCAAGTGTTGTGGTAGTGATGCAGTTATCAGCTTGTTTCCAGCCTTGTGGAATTTGGCAGACAGTTGACAGTAGGAAGCTTCTTAGAAAAGGCAGAAGAAGTGGCACAGGGATGTTTTCCTCCCTGATAACTTGCCTTGCTTTGAGAAATCTTTGCATGGCTTTCTTACTGTAGAGTAGTGCCCTTCGATGGCTCGAGGTGTGTGGTGCTTTCAACACTTTAGGAGATTTTTTACACTATAGTTCAGAAAAAATAACGTAAGTCTAGTGGGACAGCTGTTGTCTAAATTATTAGCATTTTTTTCATGTAATTGGAGGTAAAATTTCACCCTGCAACAGGTAGATTAAGTCTGGTAGGCCTTGTACTGAGCAGCAGATCCATGTTCTTCAGGCTCCACTAGTAATGTGTCAGCCAAAAAAATCACTTATGCTGGTTTTGTAATGGGGACTCATGTCTGTCCTTCAACCATACTCCTTTCCTACCTGGATAAAGAAGTCTTCCTAACCAAACAGAAATAATGGAAGCATTTTGTTTTCTATCAACAGATGATGTAAACCATCCATTAATTAATTATGACCGGTACACCTGCTAAATATCATAAGTAAAGAAAGTTGCTCAGTGTTGTGTGGATTAGTAGTGGTTGAAGTGTGGTGTGACAGAAAATACAACATATGGGTGCAAATCCAGAGCATTCCTGTTTCTGTCAGGAAAAACATGCATCGTTGTATGTCCATTGTTATGTAGTACCTCTGAAATAAACGTGTGATGATTTTCTGAAGAGATTGAGCCTAAATAGTTTGCAAGATGAAGGGTCTGTGGAAGAGTCCTGAGAACTTCTTTCATCTGAACCACGACACTACAGGCCCAATGTAGTTGAGTGAATTTGCCTTTTCCTTTCAGCAGGGGAAGTGAAAGAGGGTTCATAAATTAAGCAGAACATCAGCTCTAGTGGTTATACCTTTAATTTACTCTTGATTTGGAACAATGGGTGATTGTTAATGGTGTGAGCCCAGAAGCAGAAATTGGGAAGGAAATAGGAACATAAGATTGTGGCTCTCCAGTTAAAATGCATTTGTGATGTCCATTCTCCTTCCTGCTGTGGTCCTTCTGTGTGGGTGAAGCAGTGTGGATGAAGGCTGTTTAGCATTTTTCTCCCTGGGCTTGGTTTTGGGATGTGGTGATTTGAACATGAGGCCGTAGTCAGGGAATGTGCCTCTTCCAACCCATCTCCTTTGAGGCAGCACCCAACTATTTCTACTTACAGAGCACCATTTTGTCCTTTCTCAAGGCCCTTTTAGGTGAAGCTAGCATGAGAGGTCATGGAGCAGGAGAGAGGCTTGGTGTCAACTTCTAGAAACATAAAATGCATGTGGATTAGGAGACCTCAATCTTGTACACAACAACTGAGACATGTAAGGTGATCTGGGCAAGCCCCATGAAGGCATCTTCTGAGCATGATCTGCCAGTCTACTGTCCTTTTTTGGTGCTGCCATCATCCAACCAGTAATCTACAGTGCCTTGCACACTTTCTAGTAGCTGAAGACCCTCTTAGATCTAGTTTGAGAGTATATTCTAATGTGAAAGGGGTGAGAAAAAGGCCCCAGTTTGCTTAGTCTTTTCCACTTTTTCTTCATTTATGCATTTGGTAGAGCTTAGTTGAAATGGTGGATTAGTGTCACACACTCAAGTGCTTTCTGAAGTTATTAGCACATGGGTCCAGGTTTTGAGACTTTTAAAACTGTCCCATTGATTCCAAAGTGTAGCCACACTGAATGGCTCAGCCAATGCTGTGTCAGATACTGGCAGCAGGAATAAGGCATAGGTTATGCTCACCCATCCCTGTATTGAAAGACCATCTCAGCTGAATTCATTGAACTGTCTTCTATAGTAGTTTATCCTGCATTGAGGCTGAAAAAAATCATGCATTCAAATTAATGTTAGGGGCCACTGTCTTCCCCAGCTAATACTGCCTGAGTTTTTTAGTGCTGATCAGGGTGTGGATAATTTCTTGTAGAAGAATTGTGAGATGCTTTTCAAGTACCAAGAAATAATTTTTGAATATTTTTTTTTTATTCCATACCAGTTTTAAAACAATGTTTGAAGCTGCTGTGCTGGAGGAAGAAAGCTAAAACCATTTTAATTTTTCCTTGCTTTAAATGCAGCCCTTTCCTTGAAAGGGGAGGAAACCCCAGGTATTGAGGTACTGCTGTCAGTTCTTGGAGAAGCCTGACAAGCCTGAAAAAAATGTTGATGCAATCAGCACTCGGCTCGCTGCTGCCTTCCGGCCTCTCTGGGATGGATATACAGCACCTCCAAGATATGGCAAATGTCAAGCTGCTTGCGAGGCCATGTCCCCACGTTGGAGCTTGGAGCTACCAGCTGGCAGTGGCAGTAGCCCCGTGCAGTCCGGGTGGTTGCAGCAAACAGCTTTGAAGTTCTGCCCTTCAGCTATCTCCTGTTGCACGCAGCTTGTGATACATGAGTCTGTGTCCTGCAGCTGTCTCCGTTTAAGTCAGCAGGCATTTGAAGCAATGCTGGCCACCCCAGGGAAAGGGGCAAGAGTTGAACAAAGTGTTCATCTTCAATAAAACCGTTGGAATGCCAGTGCAAAGGCTGATTCCCTGCCACTTTCTCCTCTAAAACCAATGTCATGTCTGAGCATTTTAAGAGGGAAGAGCAGAGGCAGCTGTCAAGGTCTTCCAGTCAGTTCGGGTTTGAAGCAAAGGGAAAAATCAGTAATGGTATCAAATAGTTTGTGAGGGGGACACAGTGAGTTTTAGGCAGTGATTTCAGCAAGCTCCAGCTCCCTTTTAGACTACTGTCTTCAGTTCGAAACTATGCTACTGAATATGTCGGAGGAAAGCAACAGGGTAATATCCAGGAAGCTTAACCAGCAGAAGGGTTTAAAAATATTTCATTGCAGTGAGCCAAATTCAGCTCCAATGCAATTCCTTCTAAAGTCACTTCTGAAGCTGCTGCTGAAGATGGGTTGAAACCAGCAGTCCAGGTCTTCGCCTTGAATTGAGTGACCTGGTTGTCTTCACTGAGAAAGACTTAATTATGGAAAAGATAAACTGGAGGAAAACATGACCTACCTGGCTGCTGCACCCATTTAGTCCTGGGCTGAACTTGCTCAATTATCTCTTTTTTTTTTTTCTTTCTTGCATATCAAGTATGGCTGCCTGTTTGGAGCCACAACAAAAGCAGTAACAACAGACTTTGACACCTGTGTTTCCTCCAGCTGTGAGTCTCATCTTTTTTTCTACAAACAACTTTATCTGCTTCAGAATGTGGGACCAGTTCTCAGAATTACAAAGGCTGCTCTGCAACAAATGGTCTCCTAGTTTGCTTTATCTGTTCAAACGTGTGCTTTTTGGTGTAACTTTACTTTTTTCTATGAACTTTACATGCTGCAGGGTATGCTCCTGACTTATGGAGTGAGTTTGATACAAATTGCGTAACAAAACAATTTACAGTGCAGGCTCATATGTTTAAATCCATGGTTATGTTCTTAAGGATCTGACTTTTGCCTCTCCCTTACCAGCTGTCCTCTGTTAGTGACTAGTGCTGATAACAGCCTTGCTGAGAAAGCAAATGGTAGAAAGCAAATTGCTTTTTGAAAAAAAAAAAAACCAAAAAACCAACCAAACAAACAAAAAAGGCAGTGGGAGGGAGTGAAGAAGTAAAATGAAAAAAAGGGTCAGAAAAATTTATTCTAAAATACAAACTACTGTTATGCCTGGATAACTAGACTGACAACCTTTGATATGGCTGGAATCATTGCCACTGAAATGAGCAGAAAGTTTTGTTGTCATTCACAGCAGAAGAGTAGCAAAGGAATTTATGGTATGAAGGTTGTCTGTCTTCTAGTGCATCTGTATACACCATGTGCTGGGCCACTTGGCAGGCCAGGAGATTATGTAAAAAAAAAAAAAAATTTGGAAAGTCTGCTGTCTTTGTTTAATATATCAGAAATGCTATTCTTCCATAACCAGAGCAGCAGCTTGGTATCAGAATTTTTAATACAGGGTAGGGAATATGCTCAGAAGGAATGAAAGCTGTCCTGTTCCCCTTTTGTGAACTTTCAACTGCATGTTAGGGCAGAGGATAGAATCAGAATGGTATGGTGGGCAGTAACATAAGAGTAATTTCTGTAATTTCTTATTCTATAAAAAGTATTTTATGTTTACAAGAAAAGGAGACAATCCAAATAAAATTACATAGTATGGATTTGCCTGCTGTACTGCAGCAGGAAGAAATAGTGAGGATAGAAGAAAAAGTCATTGCAATGCTTCAGAGGGTGCAGTCATGAAGCCAGAAATGCAGTATGTAGTTGAAGCCTTTGGAAAGCTTTGAAAATCTAACCCTTAATTTCCAACACTGAATGAAATTTAGGTCATTCTGATCCACCTGCTTCCCCTCAATAGGTCTGAGAGAGGAATTCTGTCCGGGTAGACACATCTTCCAACCTAGATAATTAATTACATTCATTTATTTTAATTTAATTAAGCCAGGAATAATTTAACATCACAAATTAGTTGTCACTATTTTACTTTTTTTTAGTGTTTATATTTAAGTCAGCTGGAAAGATCAAATAGACTTGTTCAAATAGACTTTCCCTCCTCTCTTGTAGTTGTTTTTCAGTCTGCTTCCTGTTCAAGTTTTTATGCACATTAGAGTTTGCTTTTTATTTAAACTCTGCTGTATGTTTTCAACAATATTACTTAAACCGTGTCTAATCCTGCAAGCTTCTTTCAAGCCATTTGTGGTCTGTTGGACTTTCCAGTCTCTTTCATAATTATTTGGAGGCTTAAGCATGAATTGGTAATTTAAGATGTGCAAAAGAGCTCACTATTCTGGTTAGGACTTTTGCCTTTTGAGATATGTCTGATCTGTAGGACACCATTTCATAGCCCAAATACCCAATTTATGATATGAGCAGATAGAAGGTGGTTAAATTTGGAGAACTGCTGCATCATTGTTTTGAGAATTAATAGGCAGTCTGGGACTCTGATAAGCCAGTCTTTAAAATGCTTTGTTCTAGCAAATAAAAAAAGGGTGATTCTGATAATTTATCAGTCTATTCTAAGACTCCTTTTCCGTATTTTGACAAGAAAGAATCCAAACCTTGCAAATTATACTTATGGAATATTTGTGCATAGGTAATAATAATCTCATTCCCTACCTGTATGCATCTTCTAGTCCCTTTATATTACTTTCCTATATAAAGTGCAGAACACATCCCAAGCTCAAAAATTTATTTGCAAAGACCTCATGGTGTTATTGTGACCATGTTTTAGATGGTTCTTCCCACAGGAAACAGAACTAATTTGTCAAAATAGATGAAGAGAATTTTTTTCCATATTGGGTGCCTCATGTAAGCCTATACTTAAAAAAATATTGATTTTTATTTTGACAAACATGGTAGAATTATCTCATTACACTCAGCCTCCACAATTTCATATAATCTGTCTTCATATAGAAGCTTATGTAACATGATCAGGAAAATATTGAGTCCATTTTTTTTTTGAAGTTCATGAGCTTTCTTCTCATTTTAATTCTGTAGGACTTTCCTATAAGGATGGAATATCTGTAAAATATTATGTTACCAACAAAAGAAAGGGGATTTTCTGCTTGAATTGTTTTCTGTCAGGGCTAGTTCAATAGGTTGGGCAATGAAACTATTGTAAATTACTATTTTTGCCTGTATTTCTGACTTCTCCGCTAGTTCTGCCCATTTCTAATGGGCAGTTGTATTGAGGGCTGTGCACTTGCCTCTGGGTCTGTCATGAGGCTTGGCTGGAGCTGGACCTTCTGAGAATTGGCACAGCACACTTTCACACGCTGCAAAAATAATTTCTTGTGCTAATCCCTTGTGGCATTTACATATTACACAAGACCCCCTTTACAGAAGAAAAAAACAACATTTTCCCATGACCATAGTTAATGTACTGTAAATCTGTGAACTGTTGGATCTGTGAGCCACATCTCAGGATACTTTTTCCTCCAGAAAAGGACTTGGAACAGCAGTGTGGTCTCTGTCACAGAGGAAAGTTCTGGTGTGGTTAAAATATTAGTTCTAGACTCTAGAGATCTAACTTAGAATTTCTGCTCATCTACTGATTGCCTTTTATCTAGATGTTAGGGCACTACATGAACAGAAGACCAGTATAGGTTATCTGTGAAAGACAGAAAATTCAAGAGTTAAGAACATCTGCCTCTGTCCAAGGGTTCACTGGGCCCTGTATCCAGGTGGTTACAAGAAAGTGGCTGGGGAAGAATAAAAGTCAGGAAAGAAATGTATTTCCTCCAAGTACACTCCCAATACCCACCATTTCATAAACCTGATGTGTGGTTTTTTACTATTTGATAGCCCTAAAATATTGGTTTCTTCAAGTTTCTGGTTCAAGTTCCCTGTCAGCCTGTCAAACTTTTTCCATCCACAATGTTCTTTTCTAGGAAGTCTTGTAACAGGCAGAACTGCTTTCTTTTACTTTTCCCGAGCCTTGTTCTTGCACATTTCATGTTGTGTCCCTTAGTTTTTGAGCTGGAAGACTCAGCATACAGCCAATTTTTATCCATTTTTTCAAAGACACTCTTCATTTTGTTGACCTCTGTCATGCATTGCCTGTTCAGGTTGTCTCTTCTCCAGGCTAAGTCTCAGCCTGCTCTGCTGTCCTTTCAATTGCATACAAAGTGTCTGTAACACTTTTTCGCTAGTGGGAATCCTGGACAGCATTTGGCAGCAAAATCATGTCTCTGTGTGTAAATATACATATATATGTATGTATATAAAATACAATGAAATCTTGAGAATGGTACTATGCAGCACAAGACTAGTATTGGATATTTATTCCAAAGCTAATACTAACAAAATAAAACTATATAATTATAATCTTTTGAAAACAGGAAAAGAGTGAGCATTACCTTGTACATGACCTTGTAGCTTCCTCCTGTGGGACCCCTCTTTTACCTGAAAGACTTAAATGCCCATTTATGTAAAAACTGGCGCTCTGGCAAAATGCCCACTGAGGGTAACTGTAAGCAAATGCCCAAAACCTCTGTAGTGCATTTATTGAACTTGTCTCTCAACACAGTCTGTTTTGCTCAATCTTGTTAAAGAAAATGAAGGCTGATTCTCACTGCTGCACAAGGACTTCTCACCACCAGACTCCTAAGTGAAATGACAGATCAGGTGGGGTGTCAAGACCTCGTGACTTTCTCCTGCAGGCAGCTTGTGTGCTCAGGCTGAGTGCATCATGTACATCTCTGGGTCTTTGGGGACAGCTGGGGAAATGCCCACTGGAGGCTTTGAAAGACACTGTAAACTTGTGATGCTTGATTTGGTGCTAGTACTTGCAATGTTCATGCTATGGGTCAAAGGCAAGAAAATTCAGAAAAATGTTACAGAAACTCCGAAGGTCCAGTTTCCACCCCATTGACCCCTGTGATTCTTCACTTGGGTTTATCATTGTTGCCTTTGCCTGAGCTGTGAAATCTATTGTTTTTGCATGAGGGGTTAGCATAACACAGGGCAGGTGAAGTGTGAGAAAACCTTGAATTTATACATGATATACATAATGACATAATGGTGTTCTTTGCTAGGAACTGCATAAAATCTCAATGTTCTATTTGTTTGGTTGGGTTTTGTGGGATTTTTTGGTTTGTTTGGTTTTTTTACCACTCCTGACTGCTGAACTGATTTTAAGAAAAGGCAGTTCATAGTATTTGCAATCCAAGTGAAAAAAAGCTAGACTCAGTATGGGCAGCATAACCCATTGCAATCTAATGGAGCAAGTGAATGCCTGTTCTTTAAGAAATAAATTAGGTTTTGACAGATAACTTTGCTTAGATCTCTATTGAATTAATGTAAACTAATAAAGGTATTTTTTTGGTGGATTTGGCTAGGAAGAGGTTGTATGCATGGAAGGAACCCTTAAAAGGAGGGGCAAAAGCCCACTGCTGAAGCAAATGAAATGGGGCTGATGTAGATTATCGGAAAGAGTGGAGCTCATGCAGGGATTAGGGTCATTTCCTGTCAGGCAGCTAGAGAGAAAGGCCTGGCATGGCCTGAGAAAATCATCTACCTTGGCTCCTTATGCTATTGCTCCTATAGGCTGAAGGAGTTTCTTTTTTTGTGCTTGCTTCCCAGTCTCTGTTCAAAATCACTTGTATGGGTTTCAAAAATGGAACTCAACTCCTCATTTCAGGACTAGGGTATAGCAGGGAGCAGAGGTGCTCGAGTAGACTCTAGTTTTGCCTGCCTTCCACATGAGTGTTTATGCAGCTATCTCTGCCTTGCTTGGTTCTGAAGCTGATTTTTTCTGAGATTGCAAAAGGCATCCCCTCTCCATTACATGAGTCTCATTTATTTACAAACTATGTGCAAGGTTCTGCTCTGCTAAGGCAGGGTAGAACTAATAAAAAAGTATTTGTGTTTTTTTAACTGCACCTGTTTTGGGAGTTTTTTTGTTAGAAAAAAATTTCTTCTTTCTCAGAACCAAATTACAAATACCTTCATCATTTGCTGATTCAGGAGTGCAGCCATGCTGAAATCCTCTCCCCCTCTCCTCCTTCTACCTTTGCACAGACAAAATGTATAATGCTGTGCATTTTGTGCACAAGGTGACAGATGCAGACCCTAGTTAGGTGCTTAAATATTTTGGTAACAGGCTACCAGATGCGCACAGAAGCTAGTGAGATTATTTTTCTCCTTTTTTTTCTTAAGCTCTCACTTTTTATTTTTTTTCCTACCCAGGCACCATGATTTGCATGCCTGTAGGCTGACTTAATCTGAGGTGGTCAGTGGAAATGAGGCCCTATAAAATCAGATAAATGCTCCTTCCTCTGCTTTGGTGACACATTTCTAAGCTTAGCTCAGACCAGCTCTCCTGTCCATAAAAGAACTTTGCTTGAGCTGCAGATGAGGAATGATCATGCAGTCCACTCTCATGGCTCTGATGGAAAGACTTTAAGATTTTTCACCAACAAACTGAAGAAGGCCTTCTAAATGTTGCATGGGTTTGTCCAGATCCTCATTCACTGCTAAAATGCTTTAGAATTGTCTGTGCACAAGTGCTCAGAGTTGCTGTGGAAGCGGCACAGGCTTTCACAGCAATGCTCTGGTGCTTCCTGTTCATGGCAATTCCCTTTCTAGAAGCCCTGAGCAGAAAAGTATCAAGGCAGTGAGATGCTGACTTTGACTGATCCTCCTGAGCTGTTTTTGATCAAACACAGTCTTAAGCTCATGGCCAGGAGTCTTTTAAAAAAAACCAACAAACTATAAAAAACGAACGAGAGATCTTTTTTAGAGGTAAAGGTCCATCTATCTTCTAGTAAAACAGTACAGTCTGGCAATTTTACTTTCCCCTGCAATGGAATGGTTTCAGCTAAGGAACACAACCTTTCACAACACTCAAAGTATGTAAAAATACGAGCCTGTGTGGTTTTTATCTCCGTCTGCTTCAAGTTTACCAATAACCCTGCATATGACTCCCTTCATTGCCAAACTGCTTACAAGAAGGCTGCCATTTGTGTTGCTTACATCTCTCTTACTTTTTACTCCTCCAGACTGTGTAGCACATTTAATTAAACTTTGCAGCTTTGGTATGAAGTTTAGAAAAAGACAAAGATAATGTTCATGGGGAGAAAAAGGAATTCTTTTAAAGTCAGCTTCATTAACTATCAGGCTATAAAGTGAGGGTCACTTTGCCCAGACTGAAATAACTGGATCTCCCTAATTGCATTTTACTTGAATTATTTCTTTATTTCAAACATGTTATGCTTGTTAGTGATTTAATATGACTGCGAGCACAAATTAATTATACCTGCTAGCTAATTGTAGGAAAGCTATGGTGATCAATGTTTATGCTTTCTTTTTTAATATCTACCTTTAGTATACGTACTTGGATCAGCTCCCTCCCAATCATGAATAAATATTTGCTGCTTATATGTTCCCATGCAAATTGGATTAATTTTAGCATATTCATGGAAGAAGGACATCACTGCCTACCCTCAGTATTAAGCTAGCTGAACAAGCAAAGATTGGGGTTTTTTCCCCTACTTAAGTATTGAATGAATGAGACAGAAAATTCAGCACAAGTTTGCTTATCCCAAATGGTTTGAGGGCATCCAGGGTATTTGGAGAGATGGAGGTAAAGTCAATCAAAGAATTGACAGAGAAAAGCAACTCTTCCTGGGGCCCTAACCTTGAAGAATTTCAGTTAAGCACTGCTCAGCTAAATGAAATGGTAATTGGATAAACAGAGTGGTGGATGTTTGGGTTTGGATATGGACAGAACTCCGCACACGCTTGTAAGGTTTTATCTTTACATTTTCAGCATCTCATGAAGCCTTTGTGTCTCCCCTGACACCACTGAACTGCCTCACATTCTGTGGTGTAAATGCACCACAACTTTGGCATTAAAGACTCTCCTTTCTCCCCATTTAATTATTTTGCCATTTTGGGTATACTTTTTTTCCCATGGGGTTGTAAGGACAGAGGAGCTGTACCTTTTCTGTATGTCCCTAGCCATGCTCAGCCCCTGCATGCTGACTCTGGGAATGCTGGGAACTGATCCTGTGTGATGTGACTCTTCTTGCAGGCTTGCAAGTAGCTTCTTGCAGGTAGCTTTTTTCCAGAGCTAAGTCCTGATGGTACCCTGTAAGTTGCATCCTTTTCAGGGATAGGAGTTTGCTTCTCTTTTCCCAGTTATTCTAACAATATGGGTGGGTCACCCGTTACTGGAAATTGCACAGTTGAGAAATTCTCATCTCTGCATTTGTTAGTTGAACTGAATTGTGGAATAAGCCTTGAGGTGGAAAGCCTTTTCAGTCAAAGATGTGACTTTTGGTTTTTTTTCGTTTTGACAGATTGATTGGTTGTGGGAGTGCTGTTCCTTGAGACAGCAAGTTGCTGAGGACTTGGACATTGTTCTTGTGTTGTGGTACAGTATCAGGAACAGTCTGGAGACAAAGGCACAGGGGCCAGGCAATGCTATAGTGTGAAAGTCAGTAGCCAGCTCTGTAGGCTCTATACTATGGAGACTCCTATTATTCGCTTATTGACTGAGAAAGGCACTGTCATGAAACAACATTTTGGGTGTTCAGCACTTAGATGAGCTGGTGAGCACAGGAATTTTAGGCTCCCAGCTCTGGGCCATCAGGATTCAAAAACCTCAGCTAGGATTCTGAAAATACCTAAGAAAATACTAGGATTTTTGTATCATAACTCAGACTTACCCTTTCAATGGTTAAGACAGCCTGGATACAAACTGTTTTACTTGGTTCCTGATTCCTTAGAGGATACAAGGCCACCAGGCCAATGGAAGAAAGGATAAGAACAAATTCAGATTTTGATTTTGGGTCCTTGAGACCTGACCTTTCACACCAAAACAAAAGGATCAGTGCTCTTCCTGCTCCTGTGGTGAGTGTTGCCAGTGTGTTCTTTCCTACCCTATAGGATAGGAAGATGCAGAGCTTAATGATGTTGAAAAGCTCAGCAATGAAATGGTCAAGGCATCATAACTTGAGTCCTCCTCAGAATAGCAAATCCAACATCTCTATATGAGCATGTGGGTATGCACAAGGAGAGGATTCATGCTTGTGCACCTCCTCCAGTGCCCTGTGCATGCCTGGCCCCTGTGATGTTTGTGCCTCGGAGCTCCTGGGGTGCAGCAGAGGCTTGTGTGATATGGAGTTGGTTTTTGTATGGTTGGTGGCCGTTTGTCTGAGATTTCCAGATGCTACAGCTGTTAATTGTCTGGAAATCTAGTGGACTACTGCCCAAAACAATTGAGTTGGCCGGCGTGAAATGTCTTTTACATGTCTGATTAATTTAGTGTGCATGCAAAGTATCTTCCCATGCAAAGAGGACCAGGAAAAAAAAGTGTGGGTTACTAATAAAAGGCTACAAATTACAACTCCAGACCTTCATTTTCACATTTCTTATATCAGTGCTACTATTCTACCAACAATAATGAATATTCAGCAAGTGTACTTCTCTTTACATGATATCTTCTGTGACATATTAATTTGTGTGTGTGTGTGTGTTAAAATTCAATTGCTGACTCTGTTTCCTTTCTGCCCCAAACTAGATTAGGTATTTAGTGATGACCTAAAGGAGCACAGCAGATCCACACTGATTACCATTGCAAGTGACACAGGATTGGGGGAAAAAAAAATATTAAGAGGCCTGCAACATAGACCTTATTGTCTATGGATTGATAAGGTAAAGGAAATGTAATTGTTTGAATGTTTATACAATTGGGATAGGATGGAACATGAAGGTAAAAATATTAAGGCTCTGAAAGCAGAATGGGAGACTGGCTGAGAAGTGATGAGTTTAGAGCGTGGTGGAAATTTTCTAGCGGAGAGCAGTGTAACAGTGACTTTGTGACATTCTCTGAGACATTAACCATAGTTGGAGATATGAGCAAGGAAAGGTAAAATATAAACAGAGAATATCACAGCAGATCTAATTGGGGATTCTCTGCAGTGTCACATTCTGCCATCAAAAATTCAAAGAAACTGATGATAAATTGGAGACAATTCAGGGAAAAGATAAGATTGCTCAAGGAGAAGAACTCCTGTAGGATGTGTAGGAACTCTGAAACTCACTTTGTAATTTACTGAAAGGCAGATAATGTGAATTATCTAGGTCAGAGTCTGCCAAGACCTAATGTAGTAGAAAGTTTGGAAATAGACTCTTCCATTTGGTAAAGGATCTAACTGCTGGAAACTGAAGCAAATCCCATTTTAGCTAGTGGAAATGTGTGGATTTCAAACAGAGAGGGTAACGTGGGAACATGTATTCTTAATTGAGAAACAGCTACAGAGTATGCAATTCCTTAAAAAAAATTAATAACTTGGCCCCATTGCTTTGGAAGCGAAACTGAGGAGAGTATTGTTGCCTGTGAAAAGGGAACCCATTCCAATTTTACAAGAATGCTTATTCAGCTGAGCTAATTTATCTTGACCAGAAGTATATAAAATAAGAGGACGACTTCTAAATTTTTGACTGTCTTAAAATTCAGTGAATATTTAAGGAATTAATGTAGTTTGACATTTGTGTGTATTTTGTGCTGTATCACTTCAAGGTATTGAACTATGATAGGGTTTAAATGAGCCATGAAATTTAGTCCAGGTGTGTCCTGTAAGTGTCTCTTTGTGGCCAGCATTTCCCACTGGATCTTCAGCCACAAGGAAAGGTTATTTCTGATGCCTGTTGTTGGTAGGCCATTTTAAGATCCTGACATTTAGAAAAGAGGAAAATAGTGACCTGAAAAAATCCTATCCTAATTATTCTGGAAGGACTTTTTATTCCAAAGCAACTGGTATTTAAAGAAGATGTTTAGCAAGTGCACATTAAATTTTTTTGGGGGAGGTCAAGAAATACTATTTTAGATATGTGGGAACCAGAATTTCAAAGAAATGTGGGTGTTTTTTTGCATGCAATTAACATGATGTATATGATAGAGATGAAAAACTAAAGAATTAAGAATCATCTGAGTGAAAATGAAAATCTCATTTTATGACAAAACTTTTCATAGTCTCTTTAAAATTGAATTGAAATGTGTGTTTTAAGCCACATTTTCTAATGCTCAGTCATGCTGACTTTTTCAGCAGTCTGCATATAGAATCAGAGATTGTACATTGTCTTTTAGGAAACTAAAAATGTGTTGGAAAGAGGTTGTGAACATAAGGCATAACCATGTTTTCTGTGCTCCAGTCTATTGCATCTTCAGAGTTGATATGCCAGCAAATGTTTTTTGTGGTGTGCTGGCCTTGAAAATGCAGTCTGGATGAGAAATCCAAAGACTCTTTTTTTTTTTTGCCCCACTTTATTATCTTGTTCCTCTTTTGTCCAAATGGGGGAGGAAGAGGTGAAAAGACTGATTAAAAAAAAAAAAAAACAAACCAAAAAACTTACAAGTTTATTAGAGATTCTTCTAAGCAGACCAACTGTCCTGCAGCAAAATCAGCCATACTGCTCCATACATTTGCAGTAGGATGGTTGGTCTTGCTTTAACTTCTGTGTTCCCTGGCATGGATTAGTCAAAACTCCCTGGTAATAGTGGCTGATATTAGATGTGGGCATGCCCTGCTGTGCAGCTGGCAGTTATCAGTATGTATTGCCTAGTGAGCTGTTCTACTGACAGTCTGCTTTCATCTTTTGTTTTATCAGACTGCATTGTTCTCCAGAATTTTAACAGGACATTCAGTGGTGACTCTCTGGTCTGGAGGGCTGTGGTGTGAGCATCACAGTGGGAACCTCACTGCTGTCAGGTGACTACTGTCACCCCAGGAGCTGTTTTGGTGGTTACTTCTATGGCCACAGGGGTTAGAAAGTTGTAGTTCTAGAGTGAAGAAGAGTATGTCCCATAAATAGGGGTCTCTAAGGAGGAGGAGTGAAAAGGAGACATCAAATATTACAACAATCACGACAGTGCTATTCAGGGTGACCACGCTGCTTGCTCTCACTGTAGGGATTGGCTGAACCTGGGAATGACTGTGATTTCTGTTAAAAAGAAAAGGAAAAAAGGGCAGTTCAGGCTGAGGGAGACCTTGTATTTCTTTCCACCTGCCATGTTTTTTTGACTGCACGTGTACAAGACTGTACAATACAAGATTGCATTGTACAGGAGCAATCTTGCTCCCCTCATTTTGGCAGGCTGCTGAGTGTGTTTTCCTCCTCAGTGACAGCACTTGTACTCCTGGAGCTGCTTGTACACTAGTACTTGTCACGGAGGGAATGGCTTAATTCCACTAACAAGGCAGAGGGGATAGCGTGCCTCTGACTTCAACTCTGTATTGTTGCTCAGATGAATGTGTGCTTTCCCATTGATACACCTGCCCATCAGATAGCTTCCACCAGGTCTGGGCTTGACCCATTGTTCTATCAACAATATAGTCAATCCAGCAGTTAATGCATGCATGAGATGAAAGCTGAAAATAAATATCTCTGCCAGATATAGTACATGTTTTAGTGCTCTGCTTGCTACAAAGCCAGAATACTTTATAGTATTCAAGTTAGAAGCTGTAGAAGTTGCCACAATATTTTTCAATGCCAAAGGTCATGTCTTTTAATCTTTCATGATAACAAAACCAGGTTAGCCTTTATGAAAAGAAAGTGACATCATTTTGCCCCAGTAAATGAGCTTTTAAACAGGTAGAGTTCAACTCATTGTTGGCACCAAAATGCACAGCAAATGATAAAATTAAAATTTTAGTATATATTTTTGAATCAACATGAATAAAGAAGAATAATAAAGTGGGTAAAAATAAAATATCAAATGGGAGGTAGTTAAGGCTAGACTTACATGATATTTCAAAGCATGAATTGTCATATGTGTTTAAATTATGACTGTTCCTTTATTCTCAGAATGTGGGTTAGATTTTGAATGTGGAACAAGAACTTAGCCTTTTTCAGAAGTTGCATTCTTAACAAATTATTCTTAAAATAAAGCTGTTTAACGAAACTGCTTTTTAACTGCTGTATAAAATCATTCATTATTAACAGATGACCATGCATAATACAACATAACACTGCAAGGTAACAAGAGCTCTGCTAGCCTTGTGCAGTTTTGAATTTTACCACTTTTACTTGAAAATATAATGGGTTAAGCATAGTAGTTGTTGGAGGTCAGTGACTCATCTAAAGCACAACTCTTTTGGCTCAGCCTCAGCTCTGGGAAGTTCGGGGTGTTTTGCAGTGAGCAGGTGGGCGAGTAAGGCATACACTGCAGGGCAGATCACACAGCTGTAAGATGTGGAATTCCCCTCAAAAGGATCGGCATGTCTTTGAAAATGAATTCAGCACTGAAATAAAAAAAAATTCTGGTGCAGGGGAAGAAAATGGGGTTTGATTAGTTTCAGATTAACTCTTTTTGTGTTTATTTTGTCTTCATTTCCCTCTCTTAACTGTTTTCCCCAGAGATGGTTTTCAAGAGAGAATACAGGGGAGTTTTCATGTTTAAAAGGGGGCATTGGACTGTTGGAATAAACTCCTCAGTGCAGCCTACTTCTTGTAAACATAGAGCCTACTGAAAGGTAGTGCAAATGGAACACTGGATTTTGAAAAACCCATCTTTTCTCAGTATCTATTAGGAAATATACTCACTACTTATTTTCTCCTGAGAATTCTATAAGCAATTATTTTTTGTTGTATATTTTTGTGGATGGTGGCTAAACAGTGCACGAATTGGGAAGAATGGCTGCGAGGACTCAATGCTGTCTGTTCTAAAGGGACTTGCGTGTGTGCAGCACCTAGCAGGATTTGAAATATATAAAATATATTTAGCATTATAAAAATCTGTTCTTACTTAATTATTTATTGGCTGCATGAATGAAAATACTGGGATTTAAATGCTAGATTTCTTTCCTTATGTCCTTGAACTTGCTTGCCACCAGCAACAGTTCAAGTGTCAGTTAAGACCTGAGCAGACACACTCTCCAAGTGTTTTGCAAGTGCCACTGCTTTCTGCCCTCAGAAACTACCATAAGGTGGGAGCTGATGCTGATGATGACAGGCCCTATGGAAACAAATATCTGCCAAGGGCTTCAGAAGTTCTGATTTTATTTTGAAACACCAGAGTTTTCTCTGCTCTTGCTGATCAATGTGAATAGTTTCATGGCAGTGCGAGTCAGCCAAAAAACCACATTTCTCTTTTCCATCTGATAAAAATTTTATTGCTATATCAAGCTCCAAATAAAACTCCTACTCTTTAAGCAATTCCTGAAAAACACAAATTAATTTGGGTTTGAATAATACTCCCAACACATTCAAGCTGCCAACTGAAAAAGGAACAGATAATTAGGAGATGACAACAGACAGTATAGAGCCAACAGAGGAAAAACTGGAACACAGCTAGACAGCAACACTGGCCATCTAATCCATTAACAGCCTCCTACAATTGTTTTGCTTTTGCATTAAATTGGTATAAGCACAAAAAGACATTACCGAAGTTTTAATCTCCAGCAAAACAAATCTCTTCCTGCGTAACAGCACGCAGCACACACACAAACGTGACTTCAATTAGCACTACCGTAAATTTTAATTTAGCACTTCGTAGGAGCATTCAGTAATGTATGTAAGAAACAGGGGCTGATGCTCCATTAAAGACATTCCATGCAATTATCCCATTGATCTGTTGATCCCTTGATTCATATTTGTGGGGTGAACAGGAGGGGGAGGATTTAGGAATTTAGAGCTTATGAAAAATGCTAGAAGAAATTTTTTCCCCTTTTCCCTGTAGCTGCACTTTGTCTGTTAAAAATGTGTCGCTGCCACCTTCCTGAGAGCTGGGGTCTTAGCTGTCCTGTTTCTGTAGAAGCTGGGATGGTGGGGGTGTAGCAGCACAGGCTCTCTCCTGCTGCCCAGTCAAGCCCATTGCCCTCTGTGGAAAGCACCCACTCAGCCTCCTCTTCACAACTGCTGCCATTTAATGCCCTTGAGGTTCAGAATTCCCATGGACATCTGTTTTCTCTAAGCATGGCTTGGATAACCCATGGCACACGGAAGTATTCTCATTTAATTTTGCACATTAGCCTGTGAACCTGACAGCAGCCCAACAGGTTAACAGTGTTAATTATTAACAGTGGCGTGCGTTTCGGTGCTGCACAGCGGTGCTTTCTGGTTGTGACCATGCAAAGCTGACTTGGAAAGTCTCCAGTATCCAGCTCTGTCATGGTGCACCTGATTCTCCTTTTTTATAGGACTATCTTGTATGGGTAGCATATAGGTTTAATTCTAGCAGCCAGCTGTGATTTGGGTTTAGCACATTAGAGCACCAAGAACTTGTTTGTTGTTGTATAAAGTTATTCCCTGGTGGCGATGCTTATTTGTGTTTAAACTGCCGATGCCCGCACTTATACAATTTTCATTGTTTAAAATGTCACTATTATTTGTTGAAAAACAATTCTGTCAGGCTTGACAGAGTGTATCCTGTGATTTATGCTACAGCCTTGTGCTATGCCATTTTGGTGGGGATCTTGAAACAGGGTCCTGTGGTTTCTTTTCCCCTTTTGCTGTTTATTCTGTTCCTTAATTACATTCATATCAGCTACTTTGAAGTTAATGAGACTGTTGGGATATGTAAAAGAGAATCCTGTATTGATTTCAGTGCTAATATCTTACCTTTGCATCTTTTTCTTCCTGAATGTAATGTGTTCTGAGTCACAGCTGCTGACATGTTGTGATGGGTGCAATAGCTTTGGCTTGACACAGAGCTTTATCTCACAATCCAAAATGTAAGAGGAAATAGACAAACACAAGAATTCAATTTGCCTTCTGATTTGGTTATTAAAACTGGTACATAAGGAGTATGAGATATTAAAGTTACTGGGCTTCATACACATCCTAGGCTATAAGAGTTTTTATTTCCTGCTACTTTACTAACAAGCCTCTTCCTGACTTCTTGTCTTCTTCCCCTACTCAAAAAAAGGAAGACTCATATAGTACTTGTCAAGTGATAATTACAATGTTTGGATATGGATTTTAGGTACAATGTAAGAAAAATAATTGTTCTTATGCCCATTGGCTAGGGCCAGGTTCTTCAATACAGTCAGAAGACGACAGAAGAGGATCTGCTAATGTGAAGGATACAAGTCCAACACCAACTGTTCACGTTACTGTTTTGGTACCTGGAAAAGAAATTTTTAAGCCATCAGATTTTATCTGTTTCTTTTTTTTTTCTCAGCCAAACAAAGTAAATAATCATTTTGTGGTTTTGGAGCTATTTCTGCTCTTAAACCCTTCATTTAAGCTCAAGTGCACCTGTTCCTTTGCCAGATGGAAATCCCTGCAGAAGTGTTACAGAGTAACTCTCTTCCAACTGCTTTTTCTTGCATTTGTTTGGCAACCCAGAAATGCCCGGGACCAGAAGCTCAACAGACATGCATTCCACTCCAGAACCTGCTTGTCCAGCTGAAGACAGTGAAAACTAATGGTGTATTTTTAAATCAAAGTCTTCATGTGCTGCCTTTCAATTTTACAACTCTACTACACATGTGCTCTCATTCAAAAAAACTGTCCTAGTCAGCCCTCCAGACCAGACCTATTATGTTTTGGTCTCATTCACAATTAAACTGTGATTTACACTTATGATATCAGATCATTTGGAGCTATGTGAGAAGCCTGTGTGGGCAGCAAAGCATCGTAGTGCTCAGCTGGGTTTCAGTTTACAGAGCATTTCCAAATTCACTCCAAACTGATTAAAACATAACCCAGGCAACAGGATTTCCTCCACCAGAAGGTCGATTTTGGATATGAAATAGTATCAGTAGTACCTTTTTGAAGTGTTGACACTGAAGTGTCTAATGACACCTGAGGCTGTTTCACTCCTGGTGTTTTCTCCAGACCATTCACCACAAGGCTTATTCTAACTTCGTAAGGGATCAACTTGCATTGTCTGTATTAGAAAATGCTTTATTTCTTGTAATTGTTTTATTAGAGTATTGCTTGGGAATTAAAAGGCAGGAATAAGGTTCAGAAAGTTCACTCCTGGTTGTAGAAATGTTGCAGAGCAGCCAGGACTCTGTACAGGAGAGTATGAGCAGAGTCAAGAGATGGCTGGACTGTAGGGGCCTGTGACAACATTCTGTTAAATTCTCAATCCAATTTAAGGATTTTTGGACATTGTCGATATGAAGTAGCCAAGAATTTATTGTTTGTTATGTTCGTTATAGAATTGTGTTCTTCTAGTGTACATATAGGCAGAAATGCTTTGTAACATTGTCAACTAAATGTATGTTATACCCAAAGCTGGAATACAATAGTCAAATTCCTTTCTTGAACATTCCAGTGGCATTTCCAGCTTTACTTTTCTATTTCTGCTCTACTGAAAAACTTTGTCATATTTCAGGAGGGTGCCTAAAAATTACTTGTGGACAAGGACGACCTACTTAATAGTCAGTGACAAGAAAAGCAGTATGTTCAAAATCAGTTTCAAAATTAAGTGCAAAAATCAACTGGCCTTAACATGAAAGTGTATTTTTTTTCCCCCCTATGAATAAGAAGTCTTCCTCCAGCAAAATGAAGCAGCTTCAATTCCCAGAAAATGCAATATCAGCCGGAAACTAGGGTAAGAGTCACTATATTGCAATGTATCAGTATTCTGTAGCAAAAAAATTCCACACACTCAGTACTATGTATTTGCTGTAACCTGTATTTTTGATGTATGAGACCTGACTGTGGGGACAACTCTTCTACATCCTATACTTTTTGACTATGTAGATCATTGAAAAGCCACTTCCCTGGTTTCTGTCTGCCTTGCTCCCTTGCAGAATGATGTTTCCCATCTTCAGCGAGCTCTCTGAGATGTCTGGGTAAAAATCTCAGGTCTTAAGTATTTTCAATTATGCATACACACACTTGCCACACGTATTTGGATTACTGATTTCCTTCACTACAGGTTTCTGTGATTTCATTGTAATTTGTAAAACTCTGTATTTTCCTGTTCACCAAAAAACCAAACCCAAACCAACCCAAGCCTGCATAAACTCTATTAATCCATTTATTTATTTTTCATTTAAAATAAGATTATGCCTACTGCAATTTCATCTGTAAAAAATGTCTTGGCACATCCTTTTGAAACAAGCTTATCTACCCTATTAATCTTTTTTAAAATTCGAGCCTTTCCTACACTATTTTGAAGTAAAAATATATTTTAACACAAGTAAAATTCCTTCAGTACAAAGTATTTTGTTCTATAAAATTATGTTGTCAAGCAATTATATAATAAAATTTCCCCAGATAAATTAGGTCATCGTAACATTTTTTTTCTAATTCTATTCCAAAATATGAATTTTGCGTATGATAAATCATATTTTTGTTATGTAGTGGCAGGAAGCTGGCCTAAAATTCTAAAATAAGGTATGTTTCATTGTCACAAAGAAATCTACTCACCACCTGAACTGCTTAAGATTTTGATTTCTATGCAATAAATATGAGGCACTTGAGGCAAGAAACAATATGACATAATTGGCACAAGTCCCATCTCCAGATGGAAGAACTTCTAAGACTGACACTTCAGACTCACATAATTTATGGGAGAAATAAAATAACTGAACCCACCTCTGATTACTCCACCCAGAAGCAAGGTTTAAGCAGGCATGTTCTTTGAATTTAACACAAATTTTTCCCTGAAGTCTTGACTGAATACAGAAAAGTTTGTTCTGAAAGATACAAAAAGGGCAATTGCTGCAGTTAAGCCTAAGCTGTGGGACCCAAGAGTGGTTCTCAGAGCCATTACAGATTTGTTTCTGCTCCTACAAATGCATCTGAGAGATTCACATTTCTCTTGCTCTTCTAATATCAGAGTTCTTATCAGTCTCTCTTTATTCTTACAACACTTTGTGCAGAGGAAGAGGATTATTCCTCAGATGGAGAACAGCAGGATTCAATAATAACTAGTAACTTGTTAGGGAGAGGGAATTGAACCTGTGTCTGATGTACAAGACCCCGCTGTCTCCTTCGGGCAGCAGCTGTTCTGGCTTATGCAGAGATCGGGCTGTGTAAGACCAGGCTGCCAAGGCATGGTGATGCTAAACACTTGTGTGCCAAGCCAGTTGGATGTGTCTGTGCACATGCTTACCAACACGGGAGGTAGCAGGCAGGAGGAATATTTGGACTAGCTGGGAACTGAGATGATGGTTCAATGAAAACATCTCATACATCATCTTTTGGGGATCACTTGAGAAGTGTCAATGCTCACTTTTCTTCCCATCTCTGACTCTCCTTGGTCACAGAGAATACAAACTGAAGAGGAACACGCACAAGTATGAGGCCAGTAAGAGCTGGGAAGCATTTTTGGATGACTGTGTTTTCCCTAACCTTCTGTCCTCAGTAAAGGCTGTTCTTGCTTTTGCTCAAGACAAAAAAGACTCAGATATTTTCCACTAGCACTCAATATCACCAAACTTGGATGCCAATGGCCTTCATGCTAGATTTTAGGGTGCATTTTCATGACAGTTTTTAAATAAAGAGTTACCTAATTTGTTAGCTCATTTAAGAAGGTACTATGTTCATAGCTTCCCTCAATATCCATGCAGATATAAGGAGATCACTCTCTCAGTATATGCTGCTGCTTACAGCAGACACTACTGCTGGGTGGGAGATCAGACATGGTCTCACAAAGTCTACTATTCATCTGTTGCCCACATGGCAGTCTTGTAGTTGAATACAGTCTTTAGATTTTAAAAAGAAATTTCCTTGTTCCTGCTCACTGGCCTCTGAAGTATCAACAGTTTGAATCTATTTATGAATGTCCAAACTAAAGGTGTGACATGCTTTGTCTGCAAAGTGGTAGGAAGTTGGCTTCCTACCTAACTTTCTCTCTGTTCCCAGCTTTTATGTGGTAAAGAGATTTATGGGGTTTTCATTAATGGATTGTTTGGTTTTGGTTTGGGGGTTTGTTTTGTTTGTTTGTTTTTTAACTATTTAGGTTGTGCTCTTAGCTGAAGCATGACACTTTTTATTGGAGGGTGTACAGGAGTAAGTCAGATGGCTTTGGTTTACTCCACTCTGGTAGCTTTCCCTCTTTCACCCTGGAGCACAAGTGCTATGCTACTCAGCCACCCCCTGTGCTGTATCCTCTTGGGATGTAAAATTCAAAAGATGTTTCAAGTTCTGAGGGTGCTTCTGCCACAACATCAGCTGGTTGCAGAATCGTGATGAGAAGTGTGGCATAAAGGGAGAGCCACAGTCTTCTGGGTCTGAGACTGAAATATGGGAAAAAGAGGAAATGAGGAGGAGAATGGGCACAACTAGAGACGTGCTCCTCTGTCTAATAGGGGTTTTAACAACTACCTTGGGAACCACCTGTGATTTTAATAGCCAGTTCCACTCAGGTGTACTGAACTCCTTCCAGAAAGCTTTGGCAAACACCTTTACAGAGACATTTGTAGGATAAATATACAGTAGAGATTTTTCTTTTTTTCCTAATCTTACAATTTAGAAGTTGGCTTATGCCCTAAAAGTTGGCAGACTTGTACACCCTCCAATCTGATGTGTGTATTGTAATAATGATATTTCATTTTTAACTCCTGCTGTTGTGATTCTTGTCAGCCACAAAGCTCTCTGGTCTCTTCTGAAAATGGTGTTTGGATCTTCCTCTCTTAGAGTATTCAGTTGGAGGATAGGAAATCCTGTTCCTCTAGGGATCATGTTCACGTGGAAGTTTCTAAAAATAATGTTTATTTCACACTTCAATTTGTATTTGGCCTTGCTCACATCTTCCCTCATCTCCTTTCTACATGCTTCAGTAATTTTATTTTCATAACATACTTGGAAATAAAGGCTGTAAAAGGTTTGAACTAATGATCGGCCTGTTCAGGTGGTCTGAAAATTTGGTGTGTAATATAGTGTTAGTCTGTATCATACAGTACCCTCTAGAGGTCCTGTTGTCCAATCCTATTGTTGTTCCTGTAAAGACTTGCTGAAAGGTCCTTTACTGTTGGGGAAAAAACTCCTTTGAAGTGGATTCTTTAAATATAACTTACATTTTTTAAATATGACTCCGTATTTGTAGAATGAAATAGGGAATATAATATTCTATTAAATTCTGTGTTCAAATACCTGTAAAAGTTAATCCTGCCTTCAATTATAAAGTACATTTCTAGCCGGTAACAAGTATCAGAAAAGTGAGCTAGCTAAAAATATCAGGAGTACACCTTTCGTTGGATGTCATCAGAGATTCTGGAGTTATCCCCATACAGTGTGAATGTACTCACTGCTGGTCTGAACAAGACATGAGCAGCATAGGTTGAAAGTCTTCTCTCCATGATATGAAGAGAAGGGCATGAGGTCCTTGCAAAGCCATTCTTACCTCACTCCTGAGCTGGGTAATGAGTAATGGAATGTAGCAAGGCTGGGTGGTATACATGGAGGTCTTGGCTGTAGCCCAGTGAGGTAGCCCTCATTCTGTACATCTGATACCACAGCAAGTTTGTCTCTTAGAAGAGGGAACCTGCCAGCCATGGCAAGAGAATGCATGTGTACTCTGAAGGTGATTTTCTGCAGCCCCTGTAGCGTGGAGCGTGTTATTGTGGGTTGCTCTTTCATCTGCAGAGGTAATCAGGTCAGCTCTGTGCAATCCCCCACAGATGCTGTGACTTGTGTTTGTGTTCTCCCTGTAGCTCACTTTTAAGCTGGCTTGAAGTCTAATTTTCGGAGTTTTCAGTCTCTTTGGACACATTAAAACCTGGATGGGATTAGTATGCAGCACAAGTATGACTTCTGTCTACAAGAACTTTCATACCGACTGCTTGAATGGAAGATCCTTGAGCTCTTACTATCTACCTTCCTGCAGTCCCTTTTTCTTGTTCTTTCAAGGCTTGTAATTCTGTGGGGCTGGTAATGCACACACTGAAAACTATCAAGAGACCTCTTATGAGTCTCATTAAGACAAGACCTAAAACTTCTTTGAGATTAGTTGAAAGTCTGATGAACACAACCCTTGAAAATACCAGCAGGAAATTTTATAAATATTTCTGCATTCATGCTTAGGCACCTGAACTGTCATTTGGTGTTTTTCTTTGCTTAAAATTGATGAAAAGTAATTTTACGTACAGCGAAAAGTAAGTGTATGGAAAGAAAGAGAGACTCAGAATACAAGGAATGCTCTTCTGTGTGTGAATTTCATTGGGTTTTGGAGGGCGAAGCTGCTGCCTGTTCCTTCAAGAAAGGAGTCACAGCTACTTAATGCAAAAATTCAAAATGAGTCATGCATCATCTGTACTTCCCTCATAGGCAAAAGGCCTATGAGGAAGAAAACCTACATCTAGTATTGTTGGTGCTTCTGTAACACATTGTCTCTTCAGAATCTTAGTACAAACAATTCATTGACGTGATTGCTTTGCCCAAGATCACTTGACCCTTTGTTTTCAGTTCTAGAGCTGATGGTGTTATTGAATTGAACTGCCAAACACTCAGACTCAAAGCACCCCATGAAAGTTACATCCAGTGAACCACCAACCTGTTGGATGATGATGTGAATTGTGTAAGATTTATGGAAATTATAGAACCTTTGGAAATTGTATAAGATTATTCTAGCGAATATGAAGAGGCAAAAATATGACAGAATGCAAAATAATTTTCTATTTGCTCTCTGGGATGATACTAATAAGGCTCTTTTATTTTCATGAGGCCAGTTTTGTCAGAAATTCTATTCAAAGGCACAGCTGGCAGCAGCTGTCTGTAGTATGAAGCGTCTATTTTAGCGCTTCTAATTCTCTGCTGTCTTAGGTTAAAAACATTGCACATCCAACGTGGTTTCTTTTGCATGCAGGCTATAAGGAGTAGTTAGCATCTCAGGGGAATGGTTGTCAGTTATGTTATGTTATTGTACGTCCTCCCTGCCAGACAGTATCCTACTAGATGTGCCCTCAATAAGAGCAAACGCATAATCTTAAAGTGTTAAAAAAGCACTTGTAAGTAAAGAGCAAAAAACTCTAGGCTGAGAAAAAGGAGGAGTTGTGAGAGCAAGCAAGCAGTAGAGGTGCCAGGCAGAGATCTTGGTGCAGTAGCTGTCAAACCGTTACCGCTCTGCTCGTGGTGCCCTGATAATGATCTCACAGCAGTTGTATCGGCCCCTTCCACGGAGACATGCTGTGTTTGATCAAAAACTGATGTCAGAGTGCTGCAGTTTTCTCCAGGAGTTTTAAATGTGAATGTTTGTGCCCTAACAATGCAGACTGTGCTTGAAGATCCTTGGTCTGTCTAAACCAGTGACAAACTCATTGGGACAGAGGGAATGATAGTGGCTTGTTCACGCGTTGACAGGGAAAAGGAGGGAGCACTCTCTGGTGCTGGCCTTTGTGGTTGGGGACTGATGTGCTTATTACTGACTCTTTTACCAGCCTTGCCAACATTCTAGGCTGGGCTCTGCCTCTTCCTGGGGTCAGGAGGAGGCACGCTCTGATCTTGGAGAAACACTCAGGAAATGGTTTAGCAAAGGCAAAGAGGTCTCAATGAATTTTTATGTTAGAGAAGACTCTGAAATCAATACTCTGGCCCAAATGAATGGAGCTATTCATTTTGGTGGGGTGTGGGTGGGAAAAGACTAGGATGTAAAAGACTGCCAGATTTTGTAAAAGGCCCTGCACTATTCCTGCAGTGTGTATCTAAGAGCCCTAGCCAGCCTCTTCCATGGCAGGAAGGTACTAGTGAGCAGGCATCTTCTGAATCATGCTCTTCCATCTCACCTCTAATTGTTATGATTCCTGCTTTCTTTTCTTTCTTTTATAATCTCATCAGATGCTGCCTTTGCCTTCCTGGCTGACATCCTGCTTGACCTCCTAGCCCCTTGTCTTCTTTCCCTCACCCGCCTTGACTTACAAGTCCAGAGCAAGACTCCCACTCACTGAAAGAGCCTTGCTTCTGTTTTCCCAAAACACTGGTCCTGCTCTGATCGGTTTGAGCACCGCTTTCTCTCTCACCTCTCCACTTCTTTCAACAAAACATATTTACCCTCTGCCCCTTGCCTCACCCTGCCCTCTTGAGACCTCCAATCCATTAATGTCTATCACTTTTTTGTCACTCTCGGCATCCTCTCCCTGCTCTCTGTTCTCTTAAGTGACCTCAGCTATTGCTTCTCTCCACTTCAGTCTTTCCTTGATCCTCAGCTCTTTCTGCAGTGCTCTTTCTGATTTTTCATCAGAAAATCTGCCCCATGAACCCACTCAGCCCAGCTTCATGACAACAGCTATCACCACATTGTGCTTGTCAACTTCCCTATTTGTTTTGCTTCTTCTTCCCTCTATGTCCCTGGCCATCACTTAAATGCAGAAAACACTTTCCTTAAACTGTCCTGTCACTTATCTCTCCTTCAGATCATTTTCTGAAATCTCCTTATGGTTTGATACAAGAAACTTTTGGAATAGCAAATGTTGTTTGATGCTGAAGACATTGTTCTTCTAAGCATCTTCATGTGTTTCATTCTTCCATGCCCTTTGTTATCTGTCAACTATTTTGGTATGTCCCTTCATACTTCAGTAATAAATTCTTGCTAGAATCACAGAAATGTAACAGTAACAGATCCAGACAAGAGAGCTGAACTCTTTTCTTGCTATCTGAACAGGAGGAAGGTGCTGTACTTTACTCTTTCTAGTAAACAGTGCCTCCCCAGTTTGGTAATTTATCTGTCAGCTTGACCATGTACAACTGCTATTGTTGGCAATTGCACACTGATTTTCCTCTAAATTTACCCCAAACTGTAATTTCTGTAAATATCTTCTGTGCTGTGCTAGTTTTGGCTGGGCTAGAGTTAACTTTCTTCACAGTGGGAAGACAGGGCTAAGTTTTGGGTTTGTGCTGAACACAAGGTTGATAATATAGAGATGTTTTTATTACTGCTGAGCAGGGCTTACACAGAGCCAAAATGTTTTTGTACTGCCATGTTTGTGAGGAAGTTGGGGGTGCATTGAAGGCTGGGAGGAGACACAGCCAGGACAGGTGACCCACACTGACCAAAAGATATTCCAGACCATATGATATTATGCTCAGAATACAAAGTGGAGTGAAGAAGGAGGATGGAGTGACATTTGGAGTGATGGTGTTTGTCTTTCCAAGTTATGTGTGATGGGGCCCTGCTCTCCTGGGGATAGCTGAGCACCTGCCTGCCCATGGGAAACAGTGAAATAATTCCTTATTTTGCCTTGCTTGCATGCACTGCTTTTGCTTTCCCTATTAAAATATCTTTATCTCAGCCCATGAGTTTTTGACCTTTTACCTTTTCGATTCTCTTCCCCATCCTGCTGGCAAAGGAGAGAGCAAGTGGCTGCATGGGGCTTGGCTGCTGGCTGGGTTAAACCACAACATGTGCTTTACACTGCTTTGCTCAAAAATATATTTAAAAGGCTCTTCATTGTCTTTTCCACATTAGCAAGTAAATCAATACTGCCAGCAGCTTATTCCTGAAGAAGGAAGGCACAGTAGGAAGCACTGTCTATCATATCCCCAATTGGTGATTGTTTTAATATCCTTCAACAAATACCAAATTTGCTAACAGCGCTTAGCAGTAATTCAAGGAAACAAATACCATTTTCTCTGCTCGTAATAAGTTTATTCAGAAGCTCAGCAGCAGTCTGGAAAGGGTTAATGGAGGCTTTTCTACCTCTGAGAGCTGTTGCTGCAGCCCAAGCAGGATGGGGCAACAGGTAGAAGGCAGGAGGGTATTTCAGTCCAGCTCCTCTGAGATGTAACCCTGCAACAGTACAACCTGCTCAGGGCAGGCACAGAGCTGCAGTGTGGGGACCCACCTCTCATCCTCACCACAGATGGCTCCAAACACTCTTGTCATTCATTCTTTGTGTTCAGCATTGCTTGTAGTTTATTTTTACTCTAGTGTATTTGTCATGATACAAGTTCTCTGACTCTTTACAGTAGAAACTCTTCTTATTTATTGACTTAGGATGAGTTTCATATCTCTCAAATACTTCTACCAGGCACTTAAAGTATCTATTTCTTTCTTCTTTTTATGGGGTTTGTATCAATTGCATTTTATGCATTCTTAAACAAATATATGTAGGATTCATATGTGTTGTTAGATGTATTCAGAACCCTGAGTTTTTTGTCTGCTATTTTCTAGAGAGCTGTCTTTAAGTTTAAACCTGGAACTTGTTCAGGAACTAATATTTTTTTACTTCTAAAAAAAATACTGTCTAGAATTCTCTACAGCAAAAAAAGAGCGTTCCTCCTAGAAAGAGTCTTAATAGCTGAACTTTGGTTGCAGTATTTGCTAGGAAAATTTAGCTGAGTTAGCATTAAAAAAAATTAAATTTTTTTTGGATGCAATCATAAATTTGAAAATGGTTCTTTCTTTCTACTTCTGAAGCTGGAAAAGTGAATAGCTAGAAATAATGCCCATTACAGGGACTGCAGAATAGGCTGGAGAGCTCCACAACGAAGCCTTGATTAAAGACAGCATTAAGCTCCAAGGAAAATGGAGACATGGAAAAATCTTTCAAAACTTGTAACTTGAGAACATTTGCCTTTATGGAAGGGAAGGAAGATGGATGATACTTGAACTATGCCTGAAATAAAAGTGCCTTTACCCTTTTCTCATGATTAAAGCTTTTAAAATTTTCCTGCAATACTGTGATTGTGCTTAAATATATATTTGCTTTTGAAACTTGAGGTTCCCTGTCTTAATTATAGATGATTTGTGCTCAGTTTCTCATGTCACACTCCTGTATTATAAAAAAAAAGAAAGCTGGAGCAAATCTTGCTAACCTCTTAACCCAGGAATTGAAGAAATCTCTCAATCTAGTAAAATGGTTAAAAAAAATCTAAGAGAAACTAGTTTAAAAATGACTAGATTAAATGTTTTCACTTTCAAGGGCACTCCTTATGAAGATGCTGGTCCAGTTCTTCCCTCTTTGGGGCTTAATTCTAGTTGTGGCCCTGACTGTCCAATTGTTGCACCTGCTTTTCTTTTTGATTCACAATAATTGGAGCACTGGAAATAACTGTGAGAGTACAGAAGATCATGGAAAACTCAAGCCTTCATACCCAAATTTTAGCTATATCGGCTTCTCAATTTTATGCCTGGTATAAAGAAATCTTCTAGAACACCCTGTCCTTCCTTTGGCCTGGTTTTGTGTTCCTGTGGGAATCCCAACAGGGACTGCAGGCTTGGGCCTCCTGTCTCCTATGGGAATGTGTGCCTCAGACAGCATTTTGCTGTTCTGGTCTGTGCTCTGTACCTCATGATGTTATCCATGTGCTCAAATCACTAGTGAATAATAGCTACAGTCAGCAAAGGTGTGATCTGCCATTCCTGTAGCCCTTGCTCCTGCTTGTTTGGATGGTAAAGGATTCCCCCTCCCTTTCCACCCTATAGATCTTCTCCCTGCCACTGCTGCCTCCAGCCAGGAGGGCAGTGACGGTCTGCAAATGAATATGTCCCAGCCTAGACCATAGTGGTTTCTCTGTGAGCGAGCCAAGCCTCCTCACAGCCCTAAGAGAAAAGCATCTCCTGCTCCCTCTTATCTGCCAAGCAAGGGCATGGACAAAAAAAAGTGCACTGGAGCAAAAACAGAAGTCCCCGTGCATTGACTGTAGGAAACAGACTCTAAGTCTCCACTCTCTTAATTATTATTATTTAAAAAATATTGAAACACAATATAAACAAACAAAAATAAAACAAAAAACAAAACAACAACAACAAAAACAAACCAAAACCAAACCAAAACCTTGTAGCCTAGTACAAGTTCTGCTTATTTGTCTTCCATTTTTAGGGAGAATCAAGAAAAGAAGTTATACTGAGGTGCCAGTGAGTGGCAGCTTAACTGAAATAATCACAGTAGTCCAGACAAAGACAGTAGTGCTTAGACTTTGATCAGCACCTTTAAATCTCTCCTATGATAAATTAAAAAGATTTGTCTTCATCTCCAGCTACTGGAATTGGATCCAGTCTGGTGCCCAGATGACTCAAGTCTGGTGTCCTGTCAACTTTAAGGAAGTTTGGCGCCAAAACTACTTTGCTGTTACAGTCTAGGGCGTAGAAAAACAATGCAGACTTCGGATATATTTCATTTTGATCTCTGGAGATCCAACAGACTAGTCATGACTGTGAATGTGGCAAGTTCGTAGGAAAATTGTCCCACATGCTGATTGTATATCTGATGTCCAAATCTACTCTGTGGATCAAAGGGATATCTGCAAGGAAACAAGAAAGGAAGTAAATCTGAAAACAGCCCTGAAACTTGTACACAACATCTGAAAGGATTTGCCCCCCTTATGAACTGCTGACAATTTTGCCACTGCAATCTGTGTGAGAGCCATCAGAAACAGTGGAGGGAAGCAAAAGTCTAAGACCAAAACAGAAAAGACTTTGCCTTAATCTAATGAACTGAAAAGGGAAAGATTTCATTTCCAAAAGCACATCTGCACAATGTGAATTGAGCATGCCAAAGACTGAGCACAATGGCACATACTGAAGGAAGACAGATTAACTAATTGGCATATTGCCAATTTCTCTTAAGAGTAATTTTAGTGACACTGGAACACCTATGCTTGAGTGACTTTGCTCCTAAATAACAATCTAATTTGGTAACCATAATTGAAATAAAAGTAGTTTCACAGGACCTCTTTTATGAAGTTGTTGTGAACAACAGTGAATGGAGAATATCAAAGCCTCACTTAGCAGTTCCTAAAGGTATTAGTTGGCTTGAGAAAAATGAATCATTTGTCTGTGGCCAAATTACAAGAGAAATCATGTATATTTGAACATTTCTCAACCAATTATGGCAGAAAGCAGTAACATGAATATTCTTAAGAAACTTATTTTTTAATATTTCTAGGAGGAAATAGAAATCATCTAGGTTCAGCAGGCCTTGACTCCCATTCTTTTTACTGTAGACTTCCTAAATTATTTTCTTCTGGTCTATAAGTGGTTATATGGCATAAGGTTTACTCACATTCTCTCTCAAAGTCATGTCAAATTGATCTGATTTCCTATAAGGTATGGAAAATACACCTCATAAGAGGAACAATTTAACCTTACTTTGCCTTTACTAAGGTGTTTGACATTCTCAAGGGCATAAATGTCATTGCCTTAAGATGATGTTATGAGCAAATGGGGGCAAAACTGTGCTCAGTGAATGATGATCAATTGTCAGGTTGGAGGAATAGGTAAAGCACAACTGAGATTTGAGATGAGTCTTCTGCTTGATGGCTTTCATTGCTAATGGTGGGCAGTTACACGATGAAGTACAGAGAGTCCTTACTGCAGTGACAGCAAGCCAGAAAGGAAGAGTGAACACTTCAGAGATGAGTTTTGCAGTCCAAATGATCTTGATGAATTGACAGCATGGTCTGAAGGAAGCAGGATGTTTTTCAGCAGGGGCAAGGGAGAAGACAAACTCAGCGCCAGGAACTACAGCTGCTGGAACAGGGAGAGCAGAACTGGCTAGGTAGCAGCGCACTGAAGGACTTGTACTCCATGCTTTGTGTGACCTCTGGGCAGCTGAGCCCAGAAAGTGTCAGGTCCCATGGTTACTTGTGCACGTTGTACCTGCTTTGGGCTGACTTCTCAGAAGAACTTAGCGACCCAGCTTCAGGTGAAGTCAGTGAGAGTTTTACTGATAAATACTTTTTAAATATCTGAATCCCTGTTCTTCATCAGTAAAATGCAGGAGATAATATTTCCCTCCCTCACAAGTGTGCTTTTACCATGAATACTTTAGGGATTGTAAAGAATTAAGATGCTCTGGTAATGGGGATCATATAAGAACGTCAGATAAAGCTGTTTCTCTTTCCTATTTGCACCTTTCTACATGGCAAATTAGACTAAAATCAATCCAATATAGCTTTCTCATCTCTATAGTATTTTTATTCAGGCATTTACATGCTTTATGTTGCTGGGGTTTGGCACTTCTCTCCTTCAGGGCATGGCACGGAGAAGCACTGAGAATTGTGGATAAGATGGGACAGAAAATCTGAGCATGTGGATACCAAAAAGGCTTCTTGGAAACAAAAATAATTGGAGAACTCTCAGAACTTTCTCTTCTTCCATTTGACTTTTTATTTTTTTTCTTAGAACTTCGTAACAGAGTATCTCAAGCTGGAAGGGACCCCTAAGGATCATTGAGTATAGCTCCCAACTTGTGATAAATAATCCAAAAGTGGGATTCCCCTTCCCAGATTGGTTCAAATTAAGTCTCTAATAGCCACCATTTGGAAGGACACACTTTTAAGCGTTTTTGGTTAAAGCCTTGCTATTTGCAAGCCTTACCTTAGGCTGCAAGAGCTACAGGAATATACAGCTGTGTTATGTCTCCTTGGATGATACAGTGAAGTGAAGCAGCCCCACACATGGTTCTTCAGGAGGATTTGAACCAGCAGAGTACACTCAGCTTTTAAGTGAGGAAGCAAAAAATGGACGGAGGGAAAATCTGCATTAAGTATGTCCAGAATGGTCCCAGATAAATATTCAAGAAACTTAAAGAATCCATGTAAAACCAGGAAAAAGGGCTAATAGAAGAGAAGCCCAAGCCCATCTCCTTTTCTTTGGATAGCAGAACAGTAGGCAGCTGGACTTGAACATTTTGAAGCACATTTTGAATTACAGGGCAGTTCAAATTTTGATCCAAATATCAGTTCCCCAGCTGCTGAGGCGAGATGTAGGATAATGGTAATTAGTATAAAGCAGCACTGTCAATTTTTAGTAGGGGACTTGCATAGCAGCAAACCAAAATGCTTTTACTACTTACATATCTTCTGTTCAAGACAGTTAACATCAGAAGCAATGTGACCAGTAGTGCCTAACAGTAGTGCTGCTAAATCTGTTGGCTCTTCCTATTCCACTCTGGAGAAACAGGTTGGACTGAAGAAAAGAGAAATTTTATGTGCAGTCTGTTTTCTGTTTTCAGTAAGTGCAGTGGCTGGCTGTGCTTGAATCCAGAGCCAGAGGAACCAAAGGGAGAGCGTGGGGAGGGAGCAGAAAGGAAGTGTTCTCTGTCTGTTGCACAACTGAAGTGGTGTTGCCTGTAGCACTCAAGCAGGAACCAAGGTGTATGTTGGACAGAGAAGTAAATATTTGTGGTGCTTTGGTTTTCAGTATGGTGAAGACTTGAGACTTTACAAATCTGGTGGAAGAATTAGGTTGCTTTGATTTGGAAGTAGTTCTATAGTAGGTCTGTAATGGGACTTGTGTTTTGTAGTTTCTGAAAGCAGCTTTAATAAATATGTGTTTTAGGGTGGCCTATGGGGAAAATTATGCTTATGATTTTAATATTCAAGGACAGTCATGCCTATAAGGGCCCTTCAAATGCACTTGGTCTTCTAGGGTGTTTTCTGCTCCTGTGACTGGGCTCACTGTTCGCACAACAGCAGGCAGAAATTCAGGCAGAGTGTTCCAGGGTTTTATCTTGTTACTCTACCACACTGTGATCCTGTTCCTATGAAGTCTCTTTGAGTTCAGTGGCAGGACATCCAGCAGCCACAAGTGAGCAAGCATCAGACCACCAGACAGAAACAACTACCCAAAGGTTTTAGGGTTTGCCCACGCTGGCAGGATATATGAATAGCAAAGCACTGCTCATGTGCACTTTTAAGTTGTTTGTGACCAGATGTGCTTCTAGCACTGCATAGTGCAACTAAGGCTGCAGCCTTCTGGGAGGGCACTCAAATTTGTTGTTATTATGAATCCAAGCCCAGTTAGTATGACCTGAGGCCATATCATGTTCACTGCATAGAGAATTCAAGCAGGGCTTTGCAAGAAACACCTGCATGGCTTTTCCAAGTGGTTGCCAGAGTATACAGTGGTCGTCAGTAATTACAAGATCAAGGAAATAAGGGGCAGGATGGACTGCAAATTATTCATAACTTTAAATGTGTTTTAGAGGCAAAAATGTAGTTTTTCAATATGTAACACCATTGATCATGAGTGTCAGGAGTATTACAAACCTCAGAGTTTACAAACCAATGTACTAGGTTGAGTTTTCTTTAATAAGTCTGTGCAAGGAATGGGAAGATAAGAGGGTTAATAAAAAAAATTGGAAACATCTTTGGCATTTACATATATTTTCTGAAGGAAGCTTAGGGAACTTCCCTCACAGAATTTAGCTTAATGTTTCTTCCTTAAATGCAATTTTTGTGTCATCCTTGATTTTGAGGCTGGAACATGTCTGTGACTGCTTGTTTGTGAGGGCAATTTATGCTTTCTCACTATACAATTGTGAAATGTCTGAATGTGCTTTGATTTGCATTATTTCTTTTCTGTCTTTCTTCTCATCCCAATTTTCAGCTAGCTTTTGTCCTGAGAAATTAAACAATTTTCTTCTTTTTGGCAGCAAAGTGACTGCCTTGCTGGAGTAAAGATGTTTTTTTCAGCTGTGCCCTCTTGCTGCAAGCCCCAGGCCAGGCTCCCTGACAGGTCGCCCTGTGATGGCACCAGAGTCCCCTTGGGAGCAGTGGGAGCGCTGTTACTCACGGCAGTGCCGGTGAGGGGATGCCAGGCCCGGCTGGGCCCCTCGGTGCCCCCGGGGCAGCCTGGGCTGTGCCACACGCAGATTGCCTACATCAGGAGGCACAAGGCAGCCAGCAAAGAGCCCACAAAGCAGAAAGGCAGGCTCCTGATGCCAAATATCATGTCCTTATGCTTTGCATGCCTCATCAGATGCCCTGCAGCAAGGGTTCATTATTCCCTCTTCCTTGCATCAGCAGGAGGTTTGCTGCCAGGGCTGGTGGGCCCTACACCACACCAGGACCCAGAGACCAGCCCCGGGTGAGGTGCAGGCTTGCTCTCCCACTGTGTAGTGGGCAGGGAGGTACCTGGATGTACAGGCAGGCTCTGTGACCCTCCATGTTTTGAAGGGAGGGAAGAGAGCTGCAGGAGCAGCTGGAATGGGCGCAGCAGCAGACCAGCAGAACAGACATGTCCTGTGGCTCCTGCGGTGCCACATTGCCACACATGAGCTGTCTCCCCACCCTCACCCAGATGTGGCTATGCTGGGCGAGCCATAGCCCCTCCTGCGTTCCGTGAGTCATTCCCTGCCTGCAGACTTGCCGTCACGTTACGTGTTTTGTTGTAGCCCCTGTGAGTTATGGGTGAGTCAGGGCTAGCTGTTCTTGTTTTCTCTTGCCCTGAAACACAAGACCTGGTGAGCAGCAAAGTGCCTGGAGCTGTCTGAAATCTCAATGACACAAAACTGTGTGGGAGTGTTGATCTGCTGGAGGGTAGGAAGGCTCTGCAGAGGGATCTGGACAGGTTAGATTGATGGACCAAGGCCAATGGTATGAGGTTCAACACGGAAGTGTTGGGTCCTGCTCTTTGGTCACAACAACCCCAGGCAGTGCTACAGGTTGGGGAAGAGTGTCTGGAAGGCTGCCTGGTGCAAAAGGACTTGAGAGTACTGACCATGAGCCAGCTGTGCCCAGGTGGCTAAGAAGGCCAAGGGCATCCTGACTTGTATCAGGAATTGTGTGTCCAGCAGGACCAGGGCAGTGATTGTCACCCTGTACTTTGCACTGCTGGGGCCATACCTTGAGTACTGTGTTCAGTTCTGGGCCCCCCACAACAAGAAGAACACTGAGGTGGTGAAATATGTCCAGAGAAGGGCGATGGAGCTGCTGAAGAGTCTTTAGAGTAACTTACATGGGTTGAGGAGCAGAGGGAGCTGGGAGTGTTCAGCCTGGAAAAAGGAGGCACAGGGGAGCCCTTATTGCTCTCTACAACTACGTGAGAGGAGACTGGGGTCAGGTGGGGGTTGGCCTCTTCTCCCAGGCAACCAGTGGCAGGAATGAGAGCAAGTGGAATCAAGCTGCACCAGAGGATGCTCAAGTTTGATAGCAGGAGGAATTTCTTCATGGGAAAGGTTGTTAAACTTTGGAATGGATTGTTCAGAGACATGATGGAATCACCATCCCTGGATGTGTTCAAAGAAACAACTGCATGTGGCATGTAGTACTCGGGTCTAGTAGGCATGATGGTGACCAGGCAAAGGTTGGACTCAATGATTTTGGAGGTCTTTTCCAACCTAAAGGATTCTGTGATTCTGTGAAAGTGTCCTGCAGGTTTAAGGCAGGGTTGCAGATGAAGGGGCTTCAGTACGAGGCTAGGTTGTTGGGATTATGCTTGGACAGAATTTAATGAGCAGTGACAGAAGGTAGATGGCTCCTGTTTCTCATTCAGAGTGGGAACTGTGCTAGAAACAAGGTGAATGGAAGGCAGAGGACAAGAAGTGTTCATCCTTAAATGCTGCCAGGCCTCTCAAACCTACTGTGTGTGGTCTGTTTGTGTCTCTTTTGGCCCGTCCTCTTCAGATGAGCATAAGCCCTTTTCTCGGAAAAGATGTGTCAGGCTTCCCCAGCTCTTGCCTTCTTACAGCCCCTTGCTTTGAAACCTGACCCTTGTGCAGTTTTCAGTAAGGACCATTCCACTAGGGAGGCTGTTACCTGGTGTAAGGGTAATGCCTTGAGACCCTGGCAGATGTCCCATTCTGGAGCACCTGAATTGCTTTACTAGCAGCACACCTGCCTGCGTGACCCGAGGAATGTGCTCACCGCTGCGTTAAGAAAAGCCCACAGCACAACAGTTGCTAGATCCTTTTGGACTTTATGTTTCTCCCAGTGCTGTGGTGTCCATGTGCACCCTGTGCATTTTGTGCTACACCAGTGGTGGCATCTCCACTGACGGGCACGACTTGTGGGACAATGCAGTTCTGTGGCAAATGGCTGGGATAGTAGGTCACCAAAAATGTTGCTTTTAGTATGTAATGCACAGAAAGCAGGAGAGCCTGTCATATGCAGTACAGTTTCCCTCTCTGTGAGTTATTTCAGGAGAAGATTAGTGCATCTTGCTTCTTCCAGTCCCTTGCCAGTCCTCCAGTTCTTCCACAAGCAGAAGAAACATAGTATGGGGATGGGATGCCACTGCTGTGAGTGGATTGTTGTTGCTGCAGAGTCAGGCTGCATCTGGGGAAAGGGAGCACTGTCTGTTCATTGTGCTCTATGACTAGACAGTATGTGTATCCCCTTCATGCAAACTCCGACAAGCTGGGTGGTCTCAGCAGAGACTTTTAAGGTCTCTGTACTTCAGCCTCCCCAATGTATGAAATGGGGATAGTAATAATTAACTCTTTCATGGAGATATCGTGTTTTCATGTCCAGAGAGTGCTTTGCAGGGGTAAAATACTTAGCACTATTGTAGCTTTTCAAATTTCAGCTGTATTTCATTGCAAGTGTAACAGAGAGTGATATATTGGTTTAAAAACATATTTGAAACTCTTGGTAATTAGGAAGTCGGGCAATGGCAATTAATGCTCTCATACATGGTGTTACTGCTCTTCTCCAAACTATAGCTCATTTAAAATGCTAGCCCTATAATTTATTAGCAATATTTAATACCTCAGTGACCATAAAACTCAGTGTTTTATTACCACTGATTAACATATGTTTGATGTTCTGCCCAGTGTTACACAATCCAAAACAAATTACTCTCAGGAAGCTGGATATTATATAAATACAGAAAAGCAATAAATAATGCATTGAAGAAACACTTTTCTGTGGGTTCTAACATGCCACAATCTCTTCAAATGACTTAGAGTTCTTAGGCAGTTTCTCAGTCCTCCAGGACTATTTGCCCCAAAGAACCCTCTTCACACCGTACTGGCTGCTACCTCTGCTGCAAGTTTGCTGGTGATCCTTGGCATCCTGTCAGCCTCTGACACTTCAGTCTGATCTTGCCCTACCAGAAGAAACCTGGACTTGCTTGGTCAGAGTGTCTTCAGTTATGATAGTCTCCTTAATAAGCTACAGATGTGTAAGAAACAGAAAAGCTCTTTCATATTTCAGGATGCTTTTTTTCCCTTCTCTCAATCCGGTGTGAAGAAAAAGGAGAAGAACTTTACAAACACATGGATTTTTTTGTTTGTTTTCTTGAGCCCCTTTAAGGCAGAGCTTGGATAAGAACAAGGGGTGAGGAGAGGGAAAGCTGATGGACTTAGGGAACACGAACTGCTCAGAATCAGATTATTCTCAGCTAGGTTTGATGGGGCAGCTGTGATATGTACCTGTTGAAAATCACATCTGGTTAGATTTTCATTGACCATGCCCAAAACTCTGCAAATATCCATAGTTTCAGAGGTTCCAGTTAGAACGAAGAAATCCAAATGAGAAACGTTCAATTATATAGCTGATTTATACCAGTACAACTCCACAGCTTATTTTTCTGAAGACCTGGAGTTCCACCTCTCCTAAGACCAGAGTTCATATGAGGCACTAGTAGATGTGTGCAGCAAAAGCCCAGAGTCAGGTCAATTGTGCTACTTTATTCAGTAGTGTAGGCCTGGGCTTTCCCTTCCACTTTTAAAGAGCTAGATGCTGTAAAATCTTGTAGAAAATGAGGCTCTTACTTTTGTTTAAAGTCATATTTTCACTGGGAGAAGGGGTATAAAATTGTTTCAACCAACTAGTCATATTTATTTTAGGGGAGCAAGAAAACCAATATTGCATTTGAGAAAAACTGTTCTTCCTGTGGCAGTACAGATTTGTGCTGAAGAGCCTTTTCAATGGATCAGGCAGATACTGCCCAGGCACAAAATAAAATATTGCTTGCTATCCTGAGGAACTTGCTGTTTGAATCTGTGATGCAGAAGTGGGAAGCAGGGAAGAAGAAACAGTAAGATAATGGCCAAGTGTCTGGCTGCTGTAGTCCAGCCCTGGCTCCAGCATGGTGAACAGCTTAATGGCTCCTTTCACACTTCTGCTCTGCCATACAGCACTCGGAACCTCAAAAAATGTACTCAAAACCTCAACCTCAAAAATGTACTGACTGCACACCCTCCCTTTCCCTTAAAACTTTCTCTTGCCCCCAACATGTTCCAGCAACAGCAGGTTTTAGTCCTTTAGCCAAGTTGGGTTAATAATAGATATTTTGTTTCAGTGACTGCCTTAAAATTGGGTTGGGCCAAAAAAAAAGGTTTATTTTCTTTCTATTGGTGTAACACTAGTATGAGAAAATTCATGTTAGAGTCAGTGTTGACAGTGTCATTCATCTTCAAACAAAAAGATTTGTTACATTTTTTTGACTATTTAGCTTTCTTTCTTATTCTTACATAGGGCAACCTTTAAATGAAAATGGCATTGCACAATCACAATTGGAAAATCTGTTTTAAAATTTTGAAAAAAAACCATTTTCAGCATCTTTGAAGTGTGAAACTTGTTCTCTGGCTTTTGAGCAAAACACAATTTTTTGAAGAACTTACCAGGAGATGTGTTTGCTGTCTATCTATTTGTAAGGCATCTAATAAACCATTTCCAGGACCAGACCTGACGATCTGCTCTTAAAGGAGCGTTCTGTCAAGTCAGTAGATGAGATCAGAAAATGAAGTTTTTGGAACAGTGTTGCGGGATATTTACTATACATCCTAAAGTTTTCACTTCTTTCTTCTCCCTCTAGCCATATAAAACAGTTTTGTGTTGGCATCAGGGAGAAGGGTCAAACTTCTGTCTTGCTGTGACCTTGCCGTGTACAAAGTAGAGACCTACAGATTCCAGGGTGCTACAGATTCCGTGTATAAAACCAAACACTCCCACAAATTCAGGCAATTTCAGCCCACCTTTTTATACTCCTGGAGAGTATATCCAGAAGCTGAGAAAAGCTAGAAGGTTTCATTGAACGAAGTGCTAACGTAAAGGACATCTAGCTTTTTCTCAGGCTCATCCCTACACTATCTGAGAGATTTCTCTCTCTAAAACTACTCTCATGAACATCTGCTAATTTCTCTTAGAAATATCAAGAATAAGGTTGTGAAAACACCAATTAAAAATTCACAAAGAATTGCTAGTGACTTGTTTAGCATTTTCTGAGGCAGATGAGAGATTTGGGCGCCAAAAGATAAAAGGATTTTGACACTGTGATTTATATGTTAAGAAGCCTCCCCCCTCCCCCATTCTCTTTTTATTTTTTTTAACTCCCCTTAGTCCTACTGCCCTGCAGCATTCATTTTGAGAGAGGCTAAAGCAACTTTTTATTTTCTTGTGACTGCATGTCAGTGCCTGTTCCTTAATTCTACATCTGGATTAAGTGCATTCAGGTGACTCATAACTTTGGGCTTAGATTTCTTTTCTCTTTCTCCATTTATCAACAACAACAATAATATTATGTGGGAAGGTTTTTTTTTTCTTCCTATTCTACTAACCTGAAAAGTCACGTGAGTAGCCCTGATATGAGCAAATAATAAAATGTTTGACAAGATGGTGTGAAGAAATGAGATTGTTCTTTCATAATACTTTGGTGATGAGTTAAGCTCCCTTATGCTGTTATCTGGATTTATACTCATCCATCCTAAATGTACTGTTAGGCTGTACTGAAGTGGCTTCTTTTTCTTCCATCCCTCTCCCATGGCACAGAACTCTCTTCTTGTCAGTCTTGATGCCTGAGACTAGAGAATCCAAATTTTGTGCCATGACAAATCATAAAATCATGGAATGTATTGGGTTGGAAGAGACCTTAAGGATAATTTAGTTCCAACTCTGCTGCCATGGGTCTTTCATTAGACCAGGTCACTCAGAGCTCCATTCAACCTGGCCTTGAGCATTCCCAGGGAGGGCACATCCACAACTTCTCTGGGCAACCTGTTCCAGTGTCTCACGCATTTCAGAGTGAAAAATTTTTGCCTGCATAATCTAAACTCTTTCAATCTGAAGCCATTCCCCCGTGCCCTGATACTACATGATACTATAAAACATTCCTCTTCATTTTTCTTACAGGCTTGCTTCAGGAATGCTGCAATTAGGTCACCCCTAAACCTTCGTTTTCCAGGCTGAACAAACCTATGAATGGACCACAAAAATTCACTCAGCCACAGGTTTTCACTGGGGCTTTTGGGAAAGGGAGCAGTAGGGACAAACTGCAGGAGTTGTTCACATGACCCACACTGTTCTCTCCCACCTGTAGGAAGAGTTTCTGCAATTTATCTGTAGAAACTGCACATACAACTTGTGAGAAGCAGGAGATCCTGTGATATTTTGCACACTTTCCTTATCTCAGGAGCAGGCATGGCTGGATCTTACTGAGATTTTTCTGGCAGACAGGAACTATCATTTGCTCTTTTTCTCTCTGGTATTAAGCTCAAAGGGTCCAGCTGAGGTCAGAATACACTGCTGTAGCATGAGTATATAATACAAAGCTGTCATCAGCTTCTAAGACAGTAAGCAGGACAGTTCCTGTTTTTGCGGGACTTGGAAAAATTCGCTTTTACAAGGAAAAATATATGTCTCTGTTCACAAGAAATATTGTTGCCACTATTGCAGGAGGCACCCATTATCACCAACATGTTCAAACAGCAAAGCTCAACCGAGCTAATGTCAAAATTTGAATTGAATGTTTTCTTGATAATGTAGAAAACAACAGTTTGTCTTTGTTTTTCTATACCTATACTATAGATATGTCTATGTCTATCTATACTTTTGTTTGCTTAGATAGATGCAGGAGCTCAGCAACATTCATTTACTAACAGTACCTAAGCTACTGAATTGTTATTCAAAGTACAGGGAGAGGAATACTTCAAAAAGATTAATGCTCATTTCACTAAGTTACACTTAATGTAGGATGTGTATGTGTTTTGGAAGATAATGGAAAACAGTGACCTTTGTGCCACACTTTTTCCTTTCTTAACTGAAAGCCACTTAGTGCCCAATTACACCAACCACAAGGATGCATTTGCTTGTGCTCTGTATATTCCTTGCTGCAGCAACATTTTGGTCTTCTGCATCACATGTCCTAGGCTGGAAGAGTTGCTGAGAAACGTGCCAAATGAAGTGTATGGTAGTCTCCTGAAGTCAGTGTTTAGCTAGTTGTGTTCCTAGACACCAGAGTTTAGGTACATATTCCTGAAAAGTGTCAGCTGCACATGCTAGGTAGCTGTAGTATTTTTTAAGTATCTGATGATGTTGGCTACTGTCAAAGTCGGGCCACTAGTCAGCTGTTTACGACTGTTTGTATGTGTGTATATGTAGGTGCATAAGTAGTAGATGCATGTGGAATAACTTGCTAAGGGCTTTTTCTAAAACTTGATACAGAACAGGAATAATGCTTCTGATCTGGAGCTGCCTGCTCCAAGGCCCTCTGCCAGGTATGTCTTTCCCTCTGGGACCCAATGTGTAAGTTTACCTTGGTACTCTACTCACCTATGGTGTTGCTTCTTCAAAGAGGTCTCAGGAGGGCTCCAGGCCTGGCCTGAGCTGGGAGCATACTTTCTTACTTTCTTTGCCTGTGAAAGGGTAAACAAAGTCAAATGTCTTCCTGTTTCAGTTCTTCAAGGTAAAAGTTGTGGGTGGGTTGCCTTTCATACACAACAGTAAAAAGGCTGCTGTTTGTTTTTGTGCCTGCTTACAAGGATCTCACTGGTGGTTTGCTTGCCATCCTCCACCCAGGTGAGTCATGTGGGAAGTCACTTGGGAAAGTCAGAAGCAAGCCAGGTGCAGACACTATCTGTTTTTGTTATCTCTTATGTACAAATATAAACAGGAGGAGGTTCTCCTTGAGTGCTGCTGGAGAGCAAGCTGGCTTTGAACTGTCTGCCCTGTTCATTCCAAATATGTCTTGGCAGTATTGGCCCTGTTCATTCCAAATATGTCTTGGCAGTATTGTTAAGGATGCATTTTGTGTGAACCTCATGCCATATTCTGTACATAATACAGACATGGCTTTCTAGAAGTCTCTTCTTGCAGGCAATGGGCTGCAGGCTATGTCATCTCCCAGGTGCATTGCTTAATGTTAATCTTATGAAAAGTTCACACATGCTTAACACATCCCTATGTGCAAAAAAAAAATCGCACCCTGAATCCAAACAAATACCTGTAAATAGCAGTAAATATGAGTTAATTTGTCATCTGCAGCCCCAGTACAATTACAGTATACAATTCAGACAGAATGAAAATAACACTGAAGTCCCAACCACCAGGGAATCCTGAGCTCAAGCCAAGTCTCCTTCCTGTGCCTGCCTTCTTTGTGTGTGTTCAAGTATAAGACTGATCATTGTGAAAAGACCTTCTGAGAGACAAACATGTGGGGTCTTTTTTCAAAACCCAGCCACAGTCTGGCAAAATGTCATACTTCAGGGAGCTTCAGCCACTCTCTGGAGCTGCCATCTTTCACAGGACTTTTAAAGGAAGACCTTTTGATCCCATTTTGAAGAGCAGATAAGCAACTATTCAGTGTCATCTGGCTTACAGTAGCAGACAGATCACTCATATCTGTCCTGTATTTTGCAGCCATTCTAGGCAGTGTACTTGAAACTAGATCGTACAATATGAAATTCAGGAAGACACAGAACCATAATTCCATTTTTGCAGTAACTGCCAATATTTTTAACAAGGGACTTTCTCAAGAGACTTCCAGACCTAGTCTGGGATAAAGCTTTTGGGTAGAAGGTCTGTCTTCCCAGGGAGAAGGAGGGGTTTAGGCAATGTTCTAATTTGTTTTTCCATTCAAAATAAATGCTGCTTCATAACCCAGTCAAGGAAAGAAACAGCACCACCCAGCAAATAAACTTTGCTGAAAATGTTCCTGCTCTGCTTTTGGAAGTTGGTTGAGTATGTTAGACCCAGAGTGCTTGGTTTGCCTAGGTCAATATGGCACCCAGAGAGATGTCAGGAAATGAGAGTCAGCTTCTTGTCGCTGAGTACAACCTGGTCTGTTGCAAAAGCATATTTCAATAGCCCTTTTGTGATTCCCTGGGATAAATATCTTCTGGCGCAGGTGACTAAGCAACTTCAGAAAGGAGATGAGCATCAGCAGTGTAAAGGAAGTTCCCTGTTGATTTTTTGGCAAATTGTGCCCATATGGTCCATTCATCATGTAGCCAAGATCATCTTCACAGCAGTATATTTTCAATGCAGATAACCATTTTAAGCTTATTTTATCACTCTCATTTTTCCCCCAAGCCCACATATCCATAAGTGCCTACTTCACTTGTGAGGTTAAAAAATGAATATTTGGGTGGATGTTGCCCACCAAGTCAAAGTTGTCATATTATCCCTACTCATTAGTGAGGTAAGCCATTGTTAATGCCTACAGAAGCTTTCCAAGCTCAATTAAGTTGTTGCACTGTAAGACAAATGTTTGCAATAGGGCAAACTTGTTCAGCTCACATCCGGCCAAAACCGACAGTGAGTAGTCGGCAGACTGCCCATATTTAATTACATTATCCTCTGCCTGCAGTGTACCACAGGCCTCTGGAGGAAATCCAGGGGCATATATATTTTGTTTATATTTGCTTGTAATTTTTAATGATTGATTGGAGTTTTGGAAAATCGTTATGTTTTAAAAGCTACAGCTTTGGAAATACATGTGTTAAGACTCTGTGTCTTGGCTTTAAGGACTGGCACTATGGTAAAGCTGTGCTGAAAGAAGATGGGGAAGAGATTCCTGCCGTTTACACCAACAAAGCTGCAAATATATTTTGCTTTGTTTGTCATCAGGTCTTGTTTCTATGTGGCCTTAGAGGCTGCTGTTCTAAGTTTAGCTGATGTGAGAACAGGATTACATTAGAAATTTGTAGGTTTGAGGGAAAGATGGATAACTTATGAATTCCAAGGGAGTGATAGGCTGATGGAGACAATTCAGACTGTGGAACAGGTGTTGCTACTGCCCTTCTCAGTCTTGTTCTGCTGCTGAATCAGTGCAAGAACTGTTGAAAATGACAGTTCTCATGAGGAATTCCCAGTGACTGCCATGTTCAGCTCACAATTCTTGCCTTGTGATGAAAACTATAGGATTTTGGAAACTGGTTCCTGAGCTGCACGTACCCTGAACAGAATGGGACCAGCAGCTGAGGGTGGTAACCTGGCTGGGCTCTGCAGGCTAATTTTTCAGTGCAACATGTATGTAATGAAGGGGGAAAGAGAAGAAAGAGCTATTGTTTTGAGTATTAATTCAGTCATAGTGATCTGTAGTCTGATTTCCAATGAGCATGTATTGCTCCCTCACAGCTGACTCAGCAGAGAGATTCAAGACTAGACTTGTACACAAGTTGGAGTCTGTTTTTGCTGAGTATGGGACCTCCAAAGGCAAAGCTCTAAGTAGCCTCTGTCTAATGATACTATTGTAACTTCACAGAAGTCATGTACAGTTAAGCCTCATGGTTGCTTCTATGCTGGAGTTGCAGTATCTTCTATTATTCTGAATATAAAGTTTTAAAAGCAAAATTTGGAAAAAACATTTTGATTTTCATTTTCCTCCCTAGCCATTTTGAGGATAAATTTGTTGGTATGACCTTAGTGGATAAATCTATGAAAATGTCTCTCATCTGCATATGTAAATCCAATAACAGAGTGCATGTACTTACATGCAGAGTCACCAAAACTGCATGTGCTGGTGTGCTGTTCTGTGGTCACCACCACCTGTCTGCCGGAAAGGCAAACTCAGTGAAAGATGTGTCCTTCATGCACTGCTCAAAATAGTCTTGCTCTATTTCCATCCTCTCACAGGTTAAATTGTCCAGAGGAGTGAATAAACCAAGTAAAGTCAATGCCTGGCAGATTGTCATATATGGGATGGCTAAAACTGTGCTAGAAGGACAAGAGTTCTTGAAACAAATTTTGGATAAAAACCTTCTAAGTTTCTTCAGCTAGAATTTGCTTCTGAACAGCTCTTAAAAATGAGGGTCTATAACGATTTTGAAACAAACTTTCCAAAGTTGTACATCATTTTGTTTATGAGTAGCCTGAGGGAGAAAAGTTCAAGAATCCCTTTCTGGGTTTCTCAGATTACCTGAATTTCATCCTACGTAATAAGAAAATTATTTTGTATTAAATATAAAAGATGGTTTTCAACAGTTAGAACTTGCTATAATTTTATTGTGTGCATATGAGTAAGATTTCCATTCTTGTTTTTTCTTCGAGAAAGGGATTTGATGTTGTTGCTAATATCACCATGTGATGCTTGCCAGGACTAGAGCATTTTATGTTGGTGCAAAAGAAACATGAAGAAAAATCCATTCTCTGCCTGCCAGTTTGGTTTTGCCTGTCTTTGTTAAGGATAGTGTGGATCATGACACTGTACCCGGTACAGGGAGTCAGCTTTGGCTGAATTCCATGTCAGCCTTCCCGGCAGGCTTCAGTAGGAACCTGAATGACACTTGGTCCATGAACTCATCCACTGCACTAAGACAGATTTTACTTCTTGAGGACTAGCAAGTATTCAGTTTTCAGCAGTGACTATGTGTTACCGACTTCAAAGAGGTCCTGAGATCAGTTGGTTTATTTAGAACTAAGGGTAATACCATGTCCCAATAACAGTTGCAGAAAATATTTACTTCATAATTTTATTTATTTATTTATTTGAATTAATCCCACCCATTAAAAACAAACAAACAAACAAACAAACAAAACCCACAAGAGGTTGTTTGGATGTGCATGTCCTTGTAAAATTTGAGAAAGCTTCTGGAGTTTTTAAACTACAGCAAAACTATATGCAGAGGGGCAAGTGGGTGCACATGCTGGAAAATGGAAAGATGGTAGTAAAACAAAACCTCGTCTCTTTGAAAAGGTGAAAAGTGAATATAAACTATATTGGTGCAAATTAATCCTCCCTTATGTAATTGGTTCTTGCTTCTGAATGGAGTTTTTCCATCTGTCTTTCAGTACATTTGTGTATTGTTTATGTTCTTATGCTGTTCATGTTCATCAACTCACAAAGCTTTCTAGAATTCAAAATGATTCTCTTAAAACCTTGCTTCAGAGGAAGCTGACTGTCTAGAAGGGATTTGGGATCTTATTTTAGTTATCCAAGGGTCAGCAGGCAGAGAAGAGAAATTTCTACAACTTTCAAGTAACTTTTGGAAACACCCTTTTGTCCATAGGGATGTGCATGTTTCTCAGGTGCAGAGATGCTTCAGATGACTTGGTATGAGCTAACAGGCAGCAGGGCAGTGCACAACACAGTGCAACCAATTCTGGCCCTGTAGGTCATGTTTTACCATAGTTATGGCCACTGAGCCTGAGCTGATTCTTTAGATCTCTTGAGAGAAGAGTCTCTGGCTCACATATATCACCACTGAAGTATGTGGAGATGTGCACACAGCAAAACAGATTTAGCTGAATTTATTAACCAGCCATGGGTGCAGCTTACACACAGCAGCACATTTTGGTCCAGAAAGAGCTGGTATGCTCCAACAATGTCTCTGTGGTGACAATACATGTATCCATAAAGTGTTGGAGAAGGTGTGTTGCTCTGAGGGGTCTGTAGATCTAGAACCCCCAGATAAATCTCCAAAGTTCTGAAATTCTACCTCAACAAGACTTCCAGGATCAAAAAAATTGGGTGTATCCAGCAGAGCAATACATTTTGTCCTAACTTCTTGGAATATGATACATTTGGACCTTCGTTAATCTGGTTAGGATTCACGTTTGAATGCAGTGTGAGGAGAGTCTAGGGTGAAATATTTGGTACCTCTGCATGTCATTGCTTTATGCATGCTGGTCAGGTATCAGTAGTACCCCCATTTCTTGAGACACTGCATCCTAAGTCAGAGAGACATTTTTAGCACTCTACCTGAAGCCCACAGCTGTTGCACTGATGAAAATACTGTGAAGTGGATCTTGTTCTTTCTCTTAGTGTGCTCTGTTTTCCCTCTTTTAATCTACTATAGATTTGTGGCAAGGGTGTTTTTATGCCCAGTTCTCTGGCTGGGATGAATAAAACAAACAGAGGTCAAGTGACTAATTCAAACCCAAACAGTGCACCAGCCCTTCAGCTGGGCTTTTGGAATGAGCTTAATGATATTTAACTCCTTGCTGTAGCTACTGCTTTAGAGTGTTCCCAGTTTCCAGCAGATTGGCTACCAGGTCTACCAAGCTACCAAGGACAACAGGCCTGTTCCTTGCCATTTAAACCATCACAGTACAAATTACCATAAACCCAGGGAAAAGTGTTTACACCAGTGCATGGACAAGTACAGTGCACAATTCTGTGTGCCTGTTCTCCAAATGATCCTGGTGTCGGTGTTCAGGGCTGTATTGCCTGTGATTAGTCATCAAAAAGCAAAGTCTCCCTTATATATGGTGACTGTATGACTGACCCTTGAAACTGAGGTGGTTAGCTGAAGAATACAGTGACACATCCAGAAATAAATAGATAGTGCCCAAAAAGCTGTTCTTTGCAACCACAGAGGCCCGTGAGAGGGGCAAGGAGGCAGAATTAAAGCTAGGAGGGTTAGAATGCTAGACAGCTGACTAAAGCTGATGTTTCAATCACAGTTGGGAAAACAATGGCCCTGTATGCCACTTCACCTTCATCCCTTCTGCAGGAGCCTGGGGGTTTTTTCCATGCTCTTCTTGGGGGTCAGTTCTCCTTGTCCTAGACATGGCTATCTGGAAGGGATAGGGAGGAACAAAAACATCTTCCCCTTGCAATGCTGCTTGTTCCTTTTAACACAGGGAGGGGTTATTCCCTGCCTGCTCGTTATGGTGAATTCACTCCGAGGGGAATATTGAAAAGCCACTAGCAGGCTGTCTTCTCCCAGTTTGGCCAGTGGCCTGGGGAGACAGAGACAATCTTTTACCAGAATTAGTAACTGTGAGGCCATGGAAGGGAAAATGCCCATAGCAAGAGAGCCTTCTACATGACTCCCATCAGAGGGGTTGAGTCTAAATGACACAGCCTTGTCCGTAGCAACTTGTCTGTTCCAGTTTTATGTGACTCAACAATAGCGTTTCCACTGTTTCCCTTGCAAGACTCAAAAGAAAGCAGGTCTTACAGACCAGATAACCCTTCCTTAGTCATGTGGAATAATCCCACTAAGAAGTCATTCATGGGTAAAGCAAAGAGAAGCTGTCCCTAAAACAGCTTTCTGCATATATTTGAGCCAGTGGATTCCTGCATGTACACTGTTGTGCTTGTGGAGCAGAACACACAGACTAGGGGCAGCCTGGGTATGTGAATGCAACTTCTCCTCAGTACAAGCAAAATACCACCACAAACAACTCTCTCCTTCTTTCCCCCCACCCTGCCCCCATCTTTGTGGGTTCTGCTTGAATGGAGAAGTAGAGAAACAGGTCATGGCAGGAATTGTGCTTGCACAAACAAGGAACAGTATCCCCCCATATAACACAACAAACTCTGGTAAGTGTTTTAGATAGCTTGAAACCTTGAAGCCCTGTGTTTTAGGGGGTAACTATCCAACAGAAGGAAACAAATTTAGTTTCTCTGTCACTTGCATTCTTTTCTCTTCAGAGTGGTGCAGTCTGCGACTCATTATGAACCCTCAACAAGAAAGAAGTATTGAGTTTGTGAACTTTGCTGAGCTTGGACTATCAGGTTGTGAAAGCAATGATAGTCCCCGACTCTGGAGAGAGGCACATGAAGAGCTGAATGACAGGCGTCTTATCAACCAGTTGACAAGCAGTTCCAACTCATTCTTTGGCAATCTGCACTTTGAATGAGTCAGGTGCAGTGGCCTTGATAACAGAAGGGACTGCCTTTGGCACAGCTCCGTAGCTTTGAGCAAATACGCTCTCATATACATTGCAAAGGGATGCCAGGTAGATGATGTCAGAGATGAATCCAAAACCTGTTCCTGCTTGTATTGCAATCCTTCAGATAGATTAGGGTTGCGACGAGTGAGGCATGGTTTGATAACTTGTCCAATAGGACAGCTTCAGGGGCTGTGTGCAAGTCAGATGAGGAGTGACATGCAGAACAATGAGGAGCCCTGCAAGCCTCATCAGCCAGTCTCCCTGAATAACAGCTTGAAAGGATTAAATCTTTGGCCGGTTGCACCTTACATTCAACCAGACCATGTGCCTAGAGACAGCACAGCATGATAGTGACAGCTCAAATTAGTGTGCTTTTGGTGAAGTTCTTAAAATCACCAGAGTTAAAAGGAGATCCTAGGGTCAGATGTGACAGTATCCAAGAGTCTGTAAAGTTTCATAGTTGATAAAGAGCAGAGAAGATTACACTGGCTGTTTGTGAGGAGAGCAAGCCTTTTCTAGATAAAATTTAAAATTGATTTCCAAGAAATCAATTGTATTATCAGTATGGAATTTGGATCAGGATTTCTTGGGCGTTTTCAAAATAATACTGGAGTTTTGGTTTATGTCAAAGATCTTGGTAAGTAATTATATCCTTTAGGACTTTTTCAGCTGGTCTCATATACAATATCAGGCCAATACTTTAATGACCATGTTTTCTTGGAGACAGTATATTAAGACAACAAAATCATTAACTAGTTTGCTTGGGAATAAGAAGATAATGTTCCCATGCATTATGAGCAGGTAGATTTTTTTGTCATGTTAAAAATGAAGTGAACTTGGACAATTTCTTGGCTGGCTGTTCCCTAATACCAGTGGGAACAACAGAGCAGCATTGATGACTTGACTATTATTATAGTCAGTCTTGCTACCTGAAGAGTCAGCGTGATCAGACAAAGCGAGGAAATATTCCAGCTTGCAGTGATGATGAAGCAGAACAGTCTGGGACCACATCTGCAGCTGCAGGTTGCTTGGAACACTTGTGTTAGGAGTTCTTACTGGCTTGAAAACACAATAAGATCTAGCAAAATACAAGGAGTATTTTAAGAGAATCACAGGAGTGACTTGTGGCTTTCATAAACCTAACATGGGCAACTGTATATGTTAACTATGGAAAAATTTGATTCCTGTGAGAGTAGGAAATGCTTCTCTGTCAGTCATGCACTATTTTATGTATTGTTATTAAATACCTTGATCAAAATATTAGGGGCTTCCTTTCTAGGTAGAGGTACATCAAGGCAGTAATGCAGCTTCTCACAATTAACCAGAAGTGGTGTCTGTTTCTGTGAATTACCACTGAGCTGAATGTCAAATAATTTTAAAGGCCTCTATGTGCTAACAAGTCTATTGCCATGAAAATCCCATGGAGAAAAGTTCATGAAGTTCAGCACTTCAGTCCTTTTTCTGTGGTAGAAGCTGAGCTATTCAAAGGATGCTTGTCTGGGTTTTGGCACAGAGGCTTACTGGATTGTTCCTATCAGTATCTGTGAAAATGATGCCAGCTGCAATGATGCAGCAGTCTAAGAAGGATGGCACTAACCCCACCAATTTTATATTTTCTCTTTATAACTTGGGTACTTGGTTCCTTAATATTTTCCAAAGTTGCTCAGAAACATGCAGCATGAATGCACAATCCCAGGCAGAAACATTGCTGAAGAATCTCTGGAAAGCCTAATACTCACAATTCATTGCAAAATTATTGATGCAGCAGAAGTTTCAGATTGCAGATGCCTGACTCTCCACCAAGCTAGTAGAGTCACTCCTAAGAAATTTGGTCACACTGATAGGAGTAAGTGGATAAATATGATCCACTGAAAAAGTACCAGTATGGCCCCTGTGACGGGGAGTTTGATAGCTTTCTGTAGAGTGTCAATAATTCTGCAGATAAAAAGGATCCAGCCAACATGTTATGCTAGGACTTTCAGAAGATCCTTGATGGTGTTCCACAACATAAAATTTTAGCAATATAAAGTTACTGTGGGGCTAGAGGAAAGGTTCATCTTCAAACTAAAAGCTGAATAAAGCTGAGGAAGCTGAGTCACTCAGTGGCCACTTTTCATGATGGAGAAAAGTCAGCAGTAACATCCTTTTGAGATCACTGGGCCCTTTTGAGATACTGGGCCCATTTTGATTCTGAAACATCATCAGTGACAAAACTGGGAGTGAAGAGTTAAATCTATAATTTTTGGATAAGCATTTTGAGTAAATCAAATGCTACACCAATGGTGAAGGACATTCAACAAATATTGTAAAGCTGAACGAGCAAAAAGCTGGTGGATTCACTTCACTTTAGGTAAATAAGAGGAAATTCATTTAGGAAAAAAAATGAACTTAACCAGACTACATTGTGCTGGATTTTGAAGTTTTATTTTATCACTTCCATAAAAGAAATTTTGAAGTCATTACCAGGGATTCCCTGGAATTCTTGGCTTAATGTGCTGAAGCTGATAAAAGGCCAATGAAGTAGTGGGCATCAGAAGGAAATGTGCTGTGAACAAGACTGACATTTTGCTGCTGTGTAAAACTGATGTGTCTATATCTTGAGTGTTGGGCACAGTTCCAGTTTCTGCATCTGAAGAATAAAATAGTGGAGCTGGAAAATGCCCAGAAGAGGATCGCTAAAATGATTGACACAAGAGACCAATCGTCTTACAAGGAGAGATTAAAAATGCAGAGACTCTTCAGAATGGAAGCAAAAGGGCTGAAGGGGTATATGATTGAGATGTATATGGGGATATGAAAGTGATATATAAATTAAATGACAAACTGCTAGCACATCCTGTAACACTAAAGCTAAAAGAAGCATTTTGGGAAACTAGTTGGAAATAATTTAAAAGACATGAAATAATCCTTGATAAGGCAGGTAATGAACTTTTGGACATTCTTACCCAGGATATTTTGTAGGCACAGTGTCAGCAGGTTCAAAAAGTGATTAAACAGATTCACAGATAAGAAATCTATAAAGAGATACTAAAAGGAACAGGCAAAGGAGTATATAGCCTCTAGCACTAACACCACTGCAGGTCCTGAACAGATAAGAGGAATGAGACCACAGAAAGTAGTCTCCGTAAATAGCATCACTTCATGTCCTGAGGTGTCCTTGCCAATGATCTGCTTTTTATATGCTTGAGTGGGTCTAATTTCATGACAGGTTTTCCCTCAGCAATAGCATTGTGTGGCAAATTGACAGCAGATGCTGTATGAAGTGTGTGTTGAGATTGGTGTTAGTGCACTTATGACTTCCACATGCTGCATGATACCAACTGACTTCTAACTTGGTACAATTGATGTACCATGTTTCCTTGTGGAGATTGCCTTGGGGCTTCTTTGCCAATGAGTTGCTCAAGCTCTTTGTAAGGTTTTGGGTTAACAGGAAGAGGTGTTCTATATGGACCAACAAAGATAAGATACATTCCTATGTATCTATGTGGGGAAAAAAGGTTCCTTCTTATGGGCTCTTGACTGCAAGGACATTCTCAATGTAGGAATTACTGTTTGAACAGAGCTCTAGCAAAAATTTAACCTTGTAACTTCCAAAGGCATCACTATAATGACCGCTGTAGTATCAGAGATAGAGTGGTGTTGACCCTACTAAAGCTGATGCAAAAAAATGTGTCTCCATTGGCAATTGACACCTCTCAGCTGGATTTGACTTCCTTTGTACAGCTTCTTTCATTAGCCTGTACGAGTCACTTCTATGGACATGAAGTAAAAGTCTCTTCATTTTCTTCCTGAATAAAATAAGTATAATTGTTTTCTTTGGATCAGCAGGCTTCTGTATTTTCCATGGTTCTTTTCCTTTCCAGAAATGATTCTCAGTGTCTTGCTAAATAAAGACTATCACAGATGTCGTCCCCAGCCTCAGCAGAGACTTGGGTGTTTGCTCTTGGCAGATGATACTGATGTGGCTGAGTTCCCAAAGTTCCAGTGGGTTTCTCAACAGCAACTATGATGACAAAATGTACTTGTAGGGTTTTCCAAAATATAAATTTTCTTTCTATATATTTGCATTCATTCAGTGCAAAAGAGCTTTTCCTGGGTGACTGTGAAGTAAATCATAGAATCACAGAATGTTTTGGGTTGGAAAGGACCCTAAAAATCACCTAGTTCCAATCCCCATGCCTAATGCAGGGGCACCTTAGACAAGATCAGGTAGCACTAAGTAAGGGGATTCAAAAATCCCCCTCCACCTCATCATCTCCAGAGGAGACAATTTCTCACCAAGCTGCTAAAGTTTCATTGTTCAGATACACGATGCATTACGATAGGCAACCCAGCTAACAACAGCCACTATAGCTTTCTCATTCTGCTTGTGAAATGGAAATCTGTGGCAAATGACTAATGATGTAGTAGGCAACAACTATGCCTTCAGCAAGACTACAGTTCTGCTGTTTCTCTCCATGTGAGGCAAAGTGAGAACTATGAGAAATATAATGATGACAAATGTCTGAGTCCCAAAGAGCTACAAAGGGAATAGCCTGTTTCTGATTTGGACTGTCTAGTTGGCTTCAAGGTGTTGTAAAAGTCATGCATAAGAATCCCATGATACCTCTGGAACTCCTCAGTCCATCCCAGAGTTATCTCAAATTGTAGGGAGAGCACATTTGTTTGTATCCTGCAGTGGCAAATCTTTAAGTGCAAGGGCTTCCTGGTTGACAGACTCCTTTCACCTCCCAGTGGCTCCAGAAGTCTTGCTGCTTGTTCCTATTCCTTAGCAGGACCCATTCCTGATGAATGGAAATTTGACAGCTTATTTATGGGAAAGATTGCAGAGACTTGAAGCAGCAAGCAAACATAACTTTTTCAGTGATAGCACTATGAAATACAGCAGTGAATGAATGGCTGCTCTGATTCCCCTGGTTGTTGCTGGATGAAGAAAGAGCAGAAGGAACAGAATACAATATAATTTTTTTTTTATCCTTTGGTAGAAACAAGGAATAGAGCACCTCAAATACATAGGCATTAACACTACATTAAAATTGAGATGTTCTTACAATGATGCATATCTTACCTGAAGGGAATGTAGAAAGACTATGAACCAAAGAATTGATTATTGCTGCTTTGAAACTAGAGCAATTCAAGTGTGAACTTGCTTAAAATACCTGTTGGAAACCTATTTCTGACTAGAAACATTTAGAGATAATTTGTCACATTGATACTTGCCATCAAGAGCCAAAGCAGAAAGAGAGATATTTTAACCTCTTGTCTTCCAGAGGAAAGTGCAAAGGAGAGAAAGGAGAGGAGGGAACTGTCAAGATCAGTGTTTCCATGAACAAAAGAGGAACCTACCTTGGGCTTGTCATCTCCTTTCAGCAGCAAAACTGTGATGAGGCAAAAGCAGGAAAACTTGTTCATGTAAATGTGAGGTGGAGTGGTTTGGTTCCTGCCTAGTATGGGCTTCTTAGGAAAAAGCCACAGGAGTGACTTTACTTACTATCTAGACTGTCTAACCATCTCTCCATACTGATAGGTTGGTGCACAGAAAAAGTGTGGGGGATGATGCTGACAAAGGAAATAGAAGCAAAAAAAGCACATACTTTATTTGTGCAGAAAGAGTAGGCTCTCAAAGCTAAAAAACAGGCTAATTGTTTAATTTAATGGGAAATTGTGGGAGAAAACGCTTATTGAGGTAAATTTCCACTGGAAGAACAAATTTAGAAACTTCTTGACTTAAGCGCCTTGCAAATCTGGCTGATGCTGAAGTTCCAAAAGCTTTGGAATCTGACTTGAAGATACCCATTTACCTTGACCTGAATGAAAAGTTATCAGACAGTACCTAAGGCACCTAAAGGAAAACCCTGAGGAATGCAGACTGCATTAGTTCTAGGTAGTGTGGGTTTACAAAAGTTGTCAGGTGCTCTTCTCCCAAATACCCACAAAGTTCTTTCTTCAGCTTTTGTCTCTGATGCATTTACCAAATGGTTGGAGAAAATTAGACAGGGTAAGAGTTTCAGTCTCCCACACTCTTCCAAGATATTTTTAAAGGAGCACATGGCAGGAAAGTTCTACTAGTTCACTGTAATGATTTTTATCTAATGTCTAATGGTGTTTGTTTATTCTAAGAGGTATTACTTTCATCTGTTTAAAGGATGTAATAAAATCCCTTAAAATTATTATGGCAGCATCCATCTTGATTAGCTCTTGGAAAGTAGGACTGCCCATTGTCACACAGACACCCCCACCTAACAGTGCCCCTCCATAAACAGTAAAATATTTGGTCATTAAAGCCACAAGAAGTGTCTCATATTACTCAAATAAGATGGTACTTTCCATTTTAGTTTACCTTAGGCAAATTAAACAGGCCCTCTTGAAACAGTGACAAAGAAGAGTTATAGGAGCTTAGCACCAGACACCAATTATGATTTGAGAACTAAATGCCATAATTAATAAGACATATACTTTAATCTAAAGCAACTCAAATATGTGGCTGGATAAAGAAAAAAGGTAAGGGTAAACTCTGTAATTATAATAAATCAGTGTACTGAGAAAGTGTGTACCCTTGAGGTATATTCTTTTATTCTGCAATTAACTTTCAAGTGTTTTGCTTAATAACACCCTCTTCCATGCACACATAAAAAACTTCCTTGAATTCTCATATTCCCCAGTCCTCTGAATAAGCATTCATTTCCACAGACACTTCTTCCTCCGGTCTGTGGGTGATAGGTGTGTGCCAGTAGTGCTGCATGGCAGTTTCTCCCCTAGCTATGGGCTTCTTGTGGATAATGGCCCAGTTTTGCCTTGGTGGACAGGAGCAGAAGCAGCATGAGCAGTATTCATATATCTCACTCAGTGCAGAGCTGGGCTAGTACTGAGTGCTTTTGAAAATCCCATTGCAAACTTCTTTAGCATAAACAAAGCTTTAAAAAACCCACAGTTTCTCACTAATATATAAGTAACATGAATTTGTATACTTTGTTTTACATTATTACCTGATAAATAAAATCATGCTCCTGATATTTTTCCTTTAGTGTATTTGAAGGACAGCCTAATACATCCTCCCAAGAGTCTTACTTATAAAAACCTCTGCTTTTGCCATATTTCTGTCATCTGCAATAGAATTCTAGGATGTAGTAACCATCTAGAATTTCTCCATGCTCTTGCTAACAAAGATAGGTGAGAATTCCCTTGCTTTTTAAGACAGAACAGTAGCCTCTATTAATTTAGAAAACTATGCGCCAGAACCAGACAAGTGAAGAGGAAAGGAGAAGTGACTGTTAAAAGTGAAGCTTTGTGAGTATAAGATGAATGTGTCAAGGTTAAAGTATTCCTCTAATCCCAGAGTGAGGAAGGAAAGCTGTAGCTAATAAAGTCCATCCATGCAGTTTTATCCACTTGCATGCACTTTACTGGAGGAAGAGGTGCAGTCTGGAGACCAATTACAAATCACTTGTCTGATTCTTTTAATCCCTTTATTTCCATATCTGATCAAAATAAAGATTTAGTTTCTTCCTGTGTCTAAGAAATGAAAAGAAGTCCCAAATTTATCTGCAATACATTGTTTTCTGTTATTGACATGAAGCCTCATATTTTATTCTGAAGCTTTTCTGTTCCTCTGACTATGAGTTTCTCATGGCTATGCAAGGGTCTAGATTTGTGTTTGTTCATTGTTTTGCTGGTTTGACATGGTTTGGGGAAAAAAATGGAACCATAAATCTCAATTCTATTAGAAATCCCCACTTTAAATTGACCCTTGGCAATCCCCACTGGAACCAGGGCTGGAAATTGGAAGGACAAGCATATGCACAGCAGCAGACAGAACTGATTCCTTAGTACTCTCTGGTTATGCAAATGTGTTTCTGTTTTCAAACTACTGTAGCCTTTTCTAAAACTTCAGCCATGAATTGTACAGCTGCACCCACAGTTTCAGCTTCAGGCAATCAGAGACAGCATCAAGGACTTGAAGTATTTAGGATAAGAGCAGAGGAGGTCACTGCTTTACCACCTTCAACAGGTCACATATTTGGGAATGGTAGTGGGAGGAGTACAGGGCAAGGAAAGGGAGGAGTTCCCTCTTAGGCACTTTCATTCCCTCTCACCTCTCTTAGGTGAGAACCTAAGGGCATTTTAGCTATTGCTGGTCATCAAGGAAGGCAGGTAATGGTTCAGAAACCTGACATATTTTTTATTCAGCACCGTGATGAAGAACTGAGAAGTTTAACAGAAAATCCACAACCTCAGGGAGTTTGAGTGCAAAAGTCTGCAAAAGCCTCAGTGTATGTGTTAGTGTTTGGACATAGATACTAGTTAGAAAAGATCCTGTCTTGATTGTAAAAAAGATGGAGCACTTAATTGAACCTCTCACTTATTAAGGATATGTAATATTATTCTCCATTTTAGAAATTTGTTTTCTGTTTTTCATTCGTCCTTTGAGTGATTTCTTATGCTTTGTCCTACCCAAGCCTAATAGCCTATATTATCCCTAAGTAGAGCAGTGTGAGTGAACATGACAGTTACTTCTGGCATTTAGTGTGGTAGAACATGTATTTTATTCTCTTAATCATTACGCTCCAGATGCAAGAAGTGCCCCACATCAATAAGGTGAGCTTCAGCCTGTCTGCTGTGCAGGTGCTAACTCTGCAAGCTCTTTCTGCTCCTTATCACTCATTCCCTCACTGTTGTTCTTTCACTCTGAGGCTGTGTTTCTAATGCTGCTCCCCAGCAACGAGAATAAAGTGGGTGCCTGCGAGACAACAAACCCTGAAGCCTGACTGTTGCAGTGCTGGTGATAAGATGTAAACTAAGATTGCATAATTCTTGCAGCAAAGAACTCTAGCTGCGAGTGAGATACTCTGAGCAAAGCTCATGGGGTTTGATTTTGTCCTCAGATAGGGAGAACCCCAGTGATGCAGAGTATCTTATCAGATCAACCACCTGATTTTACAAGATTTGCAGAATGCTGTGCCCTTAAGCTAAGGCAGATGCTGAGCACTGGGTATGTGTTGCACTTCCATTCAGTGATGCTGTAATTTCTTAATACCTTCTCTGTCACTTAGAAACTGTGCCTTGTGTTAGAGGAACCCAGCTGTAGTATCACATCAGTCTCCACTGCTGACTGGGCTCTGTTGAGAATTCTCTATCAAGAACTACCTGAATGTTGTGAATTGGTGAGAAAAAGCCAGACAGGGCCTGTTTGAATGCCAAAGAAGAAATCCAGGGTGCGAAAAGGTTTGTGTGCAGTGTTCAGATGTCTGCTCTGGGCTGATCTTCTTGGCACAACTTCCTTTACCTGGCTGGGAATAGAAAATAAATGACTATTTAACTGATGTGTTTATGAAGTTAATGAGTAGCAGTGAATACTACTTAAAGCTCCTATGCCATGGTTTGCTCAAATGTCTGGAGAATCCTCCTCTTGAGATGTTTACCTGTCTTTTTGCCATTTCTGTCTGCAGTACCTTATTGACCCAAAGGAACTGTGAGCCTGATCCACTGGCAGAAGTGGGTTTGCAAGAACTGTCAGCACTAGTGAGCTTAATCGATTTGTATGGGAGTATTGAATACCTTAGTTAACTTCTGACAATATTTTCATTCTTAACTGTCCCTTGCACTTTCACACTACTGTGACAAGTAGGAGCCATTCTTGATTTGGCATTACTAGGTTAAAATATCATTACTATTATGCGTCACTAACTTACTGGTCACTCTTTGTGTGCTTATATTTCTAATGTGTCTTTCATGTTCAGAGAATGAAGTAAATTTTGCAGGCGAACAAGAAAATATACATGGCTGGTTACTTTTGAATTTGTAGCCTGTGCTGTTACTTGTGGGAATAAATCTGGTTTGATTGTGGATGAAAGTTTCAAAGCCATGTGGAGAATCTATTCCTTTTTGAACACACTTCTCTAAATCTCCTAGAAGCTTGATGTTCTCAATCCACATCTTGAAGCACTTGTACAAGGCGGCAGTGCTGAAGCTCCTTTCGTTTTACATAATCTCTTGACTAAAGTTTTTTAGAACCCAAACTGGTTTTGAAAGCGGGGTGAGGAAGACCTAAAATCATTTAGATGTCTTTGCTCCCTGTCTAGTAATCAAGCAACAAATTCTGAAAAATCCAGATCAGCCCATGCCCAAGGTATTATTTCTCTGCAAATCTTTTCTGTGTGCTGCTTTCTTACTATTTCTGCACTTGTTCTCAAGCATTTGGGTTGCCTTTCTGTGTTGGGTCATGTCAAGATGCTTTCCTAGTCCATTAGATCTTGCAGAACATGTTGTGAAAGAGCATTTGCAGGCTCAGGTGATTTTCTTCTGCATTGCAGAGGTTGCGTTTTTAGAGACATCAAGGTAAAAGTTACAGGTTTTAGAATGAGATTTAGATGTATAAATCAATATATGCACCTGAAAGAATTTTACTTTTGCTCTTCATTATTAGAATTTCCAGCATATTTTTGAGGTTGGTATGATTCTTTCCTTTGTGTTCATGAAATGCTTTCCCCTATCTTTTAATGTGTCTGTATTTATACATACCCTACAAATAAAAGTAGATTTGAGGGCAAATGCTGTAGAATATTTTGTCAGGATTTAAGCCGAGATTGTAATATGTTGCTTGAAGGCTCTGGACAATACTGCTTGAACAAAGGAACTCTTTCAATCCAAAAGGGTTTGTTTTCTGTAATGACTCTCAAACCCAATCAATATTTGTTTTATTAACCTGATGGGTGGATTCAGTTTAAAGTCTTAGTGCAGTTTGTTTGAAGTGCTTTGTACTTGGAAGCTCTGTGAGAGGTAAACAATACTGAGAGTCACAGCAACAGTGGCCTATTGTATTGAGCAAGTCCCTTTTGTATGGAGCCTGTTGACCACTTGTGTTGTTTTTTGAGGATATCAGGCCATGCTTTTTTCCTGACACAACCTCCAGCATTCAAACATCCCAAAGGTTGGTAAATATTTATCAAGATGCTTTAAAAATATTTTTCTCACAAGTGTTTGCTGGCTCTACTGTGCAGTTTTCTTCTCTTTTAATACTGTGGTAAAGATGCAGGAGGAGGTGAACAAGATCATTGTTTGCCAACATCAAGAGCAGTGCAGCTGTGCCTGATTATGTTAAATCATACGATGACGCACCATTTTTGACATATGCAGCATCTCTTTATTGTAAATTAATCACCCTAAGAATCTATTTTTATTAGTTAGAACATTTGCATTTTGCCTCTTTATGTTTTGCATTATTTAGAATCATCATGGACCGAGATGTTTATTTACATAATTAGCTCCATATGCCTTCACTGCATTCAACATATGGCTGCAGCTATGCAGGACTCCTGTCCCTTCTAGAGCCCTGGAGGCAACCCTGGGAGAGATCCTCTGGGCATCTGCATGAGCCTACAGTCTTCACTGCCTTGAGTAATGATGTGGTGTGGCAGCCACTTTGCACCTAAAATATACTTTTCCTCTTTAACTGTGATAAAAAAGAATAAAATATCCATGCCTGCGATGGCCAGTGACAGCAAGGCTCACCAGTGGGAGGTTTGTGGGGAAGACCAGACTGTTCTGCAAAACCCTGGTATTGTCTTAGCTGCAAGGGAGAAGCCTTCTCAAAAGCTGACTGTGGCCTCAATTCATCACGATTTTGAGGCATCTGTGGTCCTGCTACACTTTCATGCTCAAAAATCCCGAGCTACTCTCCAACATAACGTGAGGTTGATGTCAAAATCACGAGATTAAAAAAAAAAAAAAAAAAATCAGTTCTGGATTCTTTTATTTTCTTTGATGTTCAAGGTTTCCCATTTCCAAGCTTTTGTTCGAGAATATGAACACTAGAAACTTTGCTTTAAATGAAAGCTGAGAAAAATCCAAAACTGAATGATCCCTGGGCTCTATAACTTTGACTATGACTTCCCCTGCATTCCAGCTTTGGATATTGCAGCATTTGAAATCCTGGCTTGTGGTCACTTGTTGGTTGTTTCCATGAATGCTGCCATGGGTACACCTCATAAAGCAGCCATCCTGCTCTTCTGATCCTCCATCTGCTCCTCAGCTGATCATCAAGGGGATGAAGCCTACGTGCTCTGAGCCAAGGCAGGGAAGTGCCAAGTGGAGGAATAAAGCAGGAGTGAGTAACTCAGCAGGAAGGAAAACTGCAGACCTGCATGCAGAAAATGTGTGAAAGGGAAATATTAAACAGGGGGCAGGCAAAGTTTAAAGAGAAGGAATAGACAAACTAAATCTGATGAAAGAGAGACCTACTTCAATTTTTAGTTTGTTTCTGGGAAGTGCCACTAAAGCAGCCTTGCTCTGGTATTGCTAATTTTCTACATCCTTATCAGTTTCCACATGCATCTGTGGAGAGAACAATCTTACCCAAGTGCTGGCAGTACCTAAGGTGTCTGACTGAGTTGAGGCATCAGATATAATTTGGGAGCATGGTTCCCCAGTGAATGCTTTGAAACAGTGAAGGGTGCTTAAAGGTGTGCTAGTCAGGGGACGTGCAATTTCCCTGTAGCTGCTGCATCCTTCTGATTTTATATTCTGTTTCATGAAAATACTAACTGCGAGTGCCCCAGATCTGCAGCACATTTGCTGGGTTGTTAGCAAGGGAACTCAGTACAGCCAGGAGAACTGTGCCAGCCATCCTCTCAGTAGTGGAGCACTGCTCTGTTATTTACCAATTTTATTCCCTGAGCCCTCAGGAATTAGGGAAGAATTACTGCCCCTTTCCAGAGGATATTGACACTCAGGCAGATTAAAGACCTTGCTCATGGTTGCACACAAAGTCTGTACTTAACCTGACAAATGAATTTAAGCCTCTAGAGTCCTAATCCAGAGCCCTTTCTACTAGAGGAAAGATAACTAATCTGAGCTCTTGAACTCTATGAGTGTGAGAACACTTTCAGCAGGGTTGGCATGGGAAGGCAGCAGCCCACTGCTGGCACAGGCTGGCCAGAGCAGGCTACCAGCTGCAAGGCAGCACAGTTAGAGCTGGGGTAGCCCTCTTAGCTCCTGTTAATAAAGTGGTGGGATGCACAGAGCTGTCCTATTCAGCCTTCAGAGTTTTCCCAGGGTTTCCTATCTGCTACCCTTTTAAATGGCACCTTCTCAGCCAGGAACCAGGGACATGGCTAGTGCCCCAGCCGTGTTCTTGCTTTATAGAGCAATAAAAGGTAAGGGAGTACCCACAGAAAGGAGACATACGACTGGGCCAGGAAGGAGCTAGGGGTAAGCTGAAATATAGTCTCTCTGTCTTGTAACTCTCCCCCTAGAAGAGTTTAATATGCAGTTAGTAAAAACCAGTAAATTTTGCCTCAGTGCTCTGAACCACTTTTTCTATCCTGTACATGGTTTATGTATTAATGTAGGGCATATTTAGCCCATCAATGACTGACTGTAGAAGTTACAAAGTGTGCATATCTTCTCCCCCTCCTCCTCCAACATATTCTTCATCCTTGAGCTTCCAACCTGATCCTCTTTTTCTCCCCAGGCTGTAGTTCCTTTGCTCCGTGGCAGTGGCTGATAGACTGCTACATATATCCACAGAGAGGCATATGCATGGGCAATATGGTTCATGTGTGTGAGTGAACTCATCCCAACAGCTTTAAGCAATTGGTAATTTCCCTCAGGCTCTGCCATTTCTAGTGTTTGCCACCCCAGCAACAACAATAAGGCAGCGACACTAAGAATGACCTGTGTTACACATTGACCAGAAGATATTGACCTGGGCTAAGTATTGCTGTCAATCATGGGCCATCCCACATCTACTCACAGAGAACACCACAGTGGATTGTAGCATTAAATCCTCTCTCTGCAGTTATACTGAATACCATTCATTTTGGACAATGCACAAGAACTGTTTTTGTTATTCATTACCAAGTCCTCTGAGGATATGCCTTTTTTCTCTCTTTCTTCTGGTGATTGTTCTGAAACCCTTGAATCTTTAATTGGAATGAAAATTTGCTTTATTGCTCAAGAGTCTTAACAATATAGCAGTTTAAATGAAATGCTCAGACACAGCTCAGCGTGCTCCCTTCCACACTATTCTCAGTCCTCCTCTCTCCCATGTGCTATGCAGACACGTACACTTTTCTTGCCCCCTTAAATATATTCTGTTCCAAGACTTCTACTCAGAGAGATGCTGTATAACCCCCACTGCATGAACATCTACCTTCTCCATCTGCAGCTTGATCCTTTTTCATCATAATTGTTCCATGTATTTTCTCCTTTCCCTATCACCTCCTGCACTGAGGTGCATCCTGCCACTGAGGTCCTGACATTGTGACTGCCACTGTGAAAAAAACAGCACAGCACTTGCTTCTCCATTTCTGGGTTTTACTCCTGGTTGGAGTGGAAAGAAGGGCATCCCTCAAATGATAAATTGGTTTGGGCTTTCAGAAAGAAGAACATTTCCAATGGACTTGAGCTTAGTGTCATGAATCTCTGTGTAAATTTAACAAAATAATGATCTTTATGGAAAACATATAAAATATTTTCCTTTTCCCAAAAAGTTATTTCAGTAACTCTGTATCACTTTATCACCCAGCCTTTAGAAGAATGACAAAACAGTGAAGAGTCATCAAATCACTTACCTCTTCTCCCCTGACACATGAGGATTGCTCATTCATCAGATACTTACTTTTCCCTTCAAGTAAAAAGGGACAGGAAAAGTTGAAACAAAGATGACTTTATTCCCGTTCTCTGCTTTTTCAATGCTTTTTGTGCAGGGCTTAAGTGGGAATAGTATTCAGAAAAAAAAAAAAGTGTGCTTGAGTACAAGCTCCTGTTTAAACAGGATACATTTCAGGCGGCCAAGAGGACTTTTACAGAACTAAATACAAGGTTCTTAACTGAAAAGGAAAATTAATTTAATATCTTGACAGAACCTTTTTTATTATTTATTTGTATAAGGGACTATTCATGTGTGTGCACGATTCCTTAGCCTTACATAAGTGACATGTTTTTTTGCATCTATAAATATTCAGGTTAGCATATGCAGGACATTGATTTTATGGCTGATACCAAGTTTTATATTTGGTGCAGAAGGACAGTTTAGATGACTGGATCGTAATTATTTATTTTTAAATGTGTAATCCGTGTGACTCAAAAGCTGCTTTGTTGTTGGAGACACGGCCTGAAAAAAAAAGCTCATCAGCTTATTTCAGCAACCGGGCTTTCACTGTCGCGGCGTCGAGCAGAAAGATGAGTCTGCTCGTGATGTTTACCCACCTTGGGCCCGTGTTTGCCTAATATATATGAAAGGGATCCTGTTATCATCAGGCAGGCATTCCGGAGGAAACACTTTGGGAGCCGCAGTCGGGGAGGGGAGCGGGGGGATGCTGCCTCCCTCCTTCCCTCCGTCCCGTCCGGGGTCTGTCCGTCCCTCCAGCACCATCTAGCGGGACCCCCGAGGGTGCCGGGGGCTGGAGATTCAGGGGAAAGCTCCGGTGGTTTCACCAAAGAGCGGGGATACGTCTGGCTTTGCGGCTGCAATTTTCCCAGGGTGGGTTGGTACCTGCCCCGCTTGCCCATGGACACGGCTGGACACCAGGGCTCTCCGGTGCTCCCTCTCGGCTGCTGCTGCTGTTCGGGACGAGCTGGGAAAACTGCTGCGCCTATTTTTGCTTTGGCTTTCCCATCTGTGTAACACATGTTACGGTTGAGTAAGGTTAATAGGAGGCATAAATAAAGGCAAATGACCACGAAATCCTGAACTCAGATTTGCTGATAATACAGTTTTGCTACTTATCGCCTGATTTGCTCTCAGCTTTTGGTGTGGCTTTACCCTCCTGCTCACCGCACACCAAGGCAAACGCTGTGCCTGTGTCCCAGGGCAGCTGTGCTGCATGTGCGCTGGCCAGAGCGGAGAGTGTTTATTTAGAGTTAAAAAGTAACATTTGGCTGGTGGGAAAGGATGATGAGGGAAACGGACTGGGGCAGGATGCTTCTCTAGCAGAGTAAATAGGCTGCTTGAAGAGGGAACAGCTCACCTGGGATAGGGTGACAGGATAGGGCACATGTGCCAGGAGTATGCTCAGGGCTATGACTGCAGAAGCAGAGATGCTTCAAAGCAAAAACTGTCTGAAAACTGAAGCAGGATTTCCCCTTACCTTAACTGAAGGGCAGTATTTCCTGACATACATTGTAGAATAAAACCTGACAGGTTTGCACTGGTGTTGGTTTAGTTTTCCTTGATCTGAGCAGGGGGCAAGACTGCCCTGTAGCCTCCATGGGGAAGCATAACAAAAGCCGTGTTCCCAGCATCCCGGGATAGGAGTGCACACAATCTTCATGCTGATGTTCCACAGCTGGTTTCAAAGAAAAATCATAGTCACTGTGTATTTGCATAAGGCAGAGCTCAGAGACCTTCTGGCAAGCAAAAATAGAAATGTCTTTCCCCCAAATGCAAGCAGCCCTTGCCAATCAGCTTGTGTGTTGAACATTTAGTTGTAGCTCAAAGAGACCTTCCCAGTGAACCATGTCAGCCTATTAATAACATGAAGATGCCTACTAATAGACTGGTCATAGCTGGATCCTGGGTTAAATATACTCAAAAGCCCTCAGGATATGATTAAAAACTTGTAAACCTCCACCACCTTAAGCTGCAATTCCACCACCTCTCTCTCCCACTTTTCCTGAAGAATGGGATGACAATTCAGAATTTTCTTTCAAGTCACATAAAAGTTCAGTTTTCAGTGCATGCTATTAGAAACAAGGGCTTAAGTTTACCAGAGGAGCAGATATGATTGTGAACAAGTCAAACTCCCTCCCAGACATGCCTTAGCTCTCATCCATCATCTGAGGTGTGGTTCACACTGCATGTCTGTTCTATTGGCAGCAACTGTGCCTGGTAGCATCAGCTGCCACGTGAGATGCACACCTATCCAGATTAATATTTTGGAGGGCACCAAACAGACATGATGAACTAATGTTTGATCTTAGTTTCACAACAGAATTAGGTCTCAAGTAGTTCTCAGATTTGTGCCTGGTTTAACAGGGCAACCCAGCAAGCAGTGTCTTCTTCAGCATAATCTTGTGTTACATTACAGAATCAGGCAAACAATCTTTTAGTAGGTTACAGATAACTTCATTGAGGTTTCTCATGTTTTGACACCTTGCCTGATTCAGACCTGCAAAGATTATCAGTTCCTTGATCTGTTATTTCTTTGTTAATTCAGTAGTAGTTTGGGGAGTTGTAAGTTGTCAACCAGAATTTCTACCAAATCACTTCTACCCTGGATTACTCTGTTTTTGCAGATCTGGCTGAGAATGAAATTTGCTTCTGAGCAGCTGCCAAACAGGGCATCTGTCAAGAAATTTACATACTGTTATATTTCTGTAGTTCCGTACTCTATGTAAATAATATTTGCCTCCTGGCATCTTCCTCACAGAACTGATTTCTTCCCTGTGGTTTCTTGCCAGAATCTTGGCCATTTCAATAATTGAGACTCACATTGAGACCTCAGAAATGTTAATACCCAAAAGCACTAAAATCACAGAACACTGCATGATTAAGACTGTTCTAAAAACTGCATCAACAATCAAAACCAGCATATCTAGAGAAACATCATATTTGCTTGCTCCAGTTCTGTGCCCCTTCATAATACAACAGATGGAAACTGGAGCAACACCTGCTCAGTTGATATTTGTATTCTAGAGGAAGGTGGAGCTGGTTGGCCAGTACAGTTATGCCCATTCCATTTCACCCAGCACCAGAAGAAGGGGATCAAGAGATGCATAGGAGTGTTGAGAAGGTAGGCTCATCACCAGTTTCACCAATCCATATGTAATGCAAAATATCCCATTATCCACAGCCAGCTAGTGCAGAGCTCCTCTAGCTCAGTTCAGGAAATAGCAGCAACCTGAGAGTCAGGAATTTATAACCAGCTCCCTAAGGATCTCTTTAATCTTGATCCAGGAGGGAATGCATCTCCAGCCTTTATCAGCAGGGTCTTCCCAGGCAGGGTCTGACTCTTGCCTCTGTGAGTGCTGTATCAATGAAATCATGTGTACATCTAGGCAGCTAAATAAAACAGGACCATGGAGCAAGCTGGACTGCAGATTGCCTTTGCTGCCTAATTATTAGCACAATCCTGACACGAACCGGGGAAAAGGACTATTCCCAGCTGTGTGCAACATTTAATGCTATGCTGTCTGTCTCCTTCCAGCTTCTGTGGTTTGCTTAACTCCATCCATGGCACCATCCTCCCAAGCTTTGCACCCTTGGGAGGCCCCCTAGTGCCTACCTGCCCCAGGGCATGCAAGGTATAACCTCAGCACCTCGCTGTGAAATCTCGGAAGCTGCAACACGTTTTGCACACACTTTGAACTGAAATAAACAGATGAAAAATAGTTATTATGTAGTAAATTTTGGGCTATCTATGGAGCCTATGAAAGACTCTGGAAAGTGCTACGTGGTGTGGTTAGGCCACAAAAGGTCCCTGGTCCTGTTCGATTGACTTTGTAGTCAAAGGTGTTGACATTAGAAACAGTGTTGTTATGTTTATAATGTTTCAGACAGTGTAAAAACTCAGTGAGCTGTGTAACCCACAAAGAAAAATAGCATCAACTCGTCACCAGGCCCTACAAACAAGTGGAAGGGTTTTGCAGTATAGGTGTTTCTCTAGTTTTGCATAATATTTTATATTCTCTCCCATGTTTGCTGTCCTGGTAGAGGCCGATTCTGCTTTGAAATGAAGAGTTACTTTATTGCTTAAATGCATAAATCACAGTATTATCTCTCTATCTTGATGAACTATGTTTTCTAATGAACACATACATGTTCCATATTAATTGACACTATTGAAGGGAATTGGGTCCTCATATTTTTAAAGCTGAACTGAAAGGCATTCATAATTCGTTCTCATCAATTTAGCTTTGCAGAAAAGAAGTATAGGAGATAGGAACTTCTTTGCTTTTTTCATGCCTTTTTTGTGGAAGATATTTTTATATGTGATATGCTGTGAGATACAGGGAACAAGTGTTTAGAGAGAAGAAATATTATTGCATACATACACAGAATTTCACTGCTTTGAATTATAGCACTACAAACCCAAACCAAACCCATTGCCTCTTCCTGAAGGCACTTTGGTTTTACAGGACTATTTTTTTCTGGCCTACTAGAGTACAGACCTGTGAAATCTGAATAGGCAAGGCACCAAAAGGGGCAAAGGCATAACAAAAAGAGCAGGACATGTGAGGTGGAAGCACATGGCCAATTCGCTCCATGAGGTCTGTGTCCACGTCCTGCTGAACGTGAGTGAGACAGGAAGATCCCAGCCCAGTGGGAATGTTCAGGGAGGCGGTGTGCTGCATGGTCACAGCAGTAGAACTGGACAGGATCTACTTCATTTTCAAAGTGTTTAAAAGAGGTAGAAAGGTTTTTATGGGATCTCCCTCCCTCCCACTTCAAGATTACCTTAACCAGTTGAGCTCTGAGGGTCAGCAGATGCTGTTGCCCTTTGCATAACTTCTCAGGGCACAGAATTATGCTGGGATTCTCTGAGTGAAGACTCAGAAGCATGCTTTCTTGCTGTTATATAATTGTATTTTTCCTCCAGAGGCTGTTTACAGTAGATTTACATAGAGTAGCGAACAACTGGCCCTCATTATTTTTATAAAAACTCTTGCTTGATCAGATCATGCTAGCAGAATCACTTCAGTCTTCTCCTTCTCCTAATTAGTTTATTTCTTCAGAAGGGATTTTATTTTTTCTACAGTTCCACTGTATTTCCTATGTATATTCTAGAGCAAAAAGAAATCAATTATTTGAAGAAGTTGCCTATTTCAAGAAGAAAGATTCTTGTTTAAGTGGGCTCCAGTGCATTAAGATCTGAGCTGGATGCTACCAAGTTAACATTTCTAAACATTCCTCGGGTGTTTAGCAAGGTTTAGGGAATTGCCATGGAGGCTTATTTGCCTCCAGATGAGTCAGAATTATTGAAATATGTCTATCTGCATCAGAAGATTTTATTCCAAGTTATGAAAGGGATGCAAGCCTTCCTCTTTGAACAACTCCTCCCCCTGAAGCTCCTTTTCTGCCAGCTTGCTGTCACTTTGTTCCCAAAGCACTTTCCAGGTCCTCTCCTGCTCTAGTGATTTTGTGAGGGTGTCTTCTCTGCTTCTGCAACTGGAATTTGAGGCAGTGTGGCTTTCCACCACAGACCTGGTATAAACTTTTGAAATCAATGGAAATCTTTTCTCTCACTGGCCCTGCTGGTTGTTTGATTATCCACATTCCATCTGCCGCTCTTCAGGGGAATTAGATGCAGTCCCTTCTGAATCTCCAGTAAATGTGCAATGACTGGAATGTCCCCTCTCTCTCTGTGCTTTTGGGCTGCCCAATTTCTGTATGACCTCTTTCTTTAGAACTGTCTGGTCCTCATCCAAGGAAATGTAAACAGTAGATTGAAAGAGTGATTTAGGGAAAAAAATTGCCTTCAATGGGCATTATTACATCCATGGTTACCTTAAAAATATGTCCCTTTATGTTACCTTAAATATAAATCACAGACCTAAGTGGACAAAGAAATATTAATTTCTTAATGATCACTTAAGAGTGATCAAATGTTCCCCTTTCTTCTTCCTAAAGTCTGTGAACTGGAATGCATTTGAAATTCCTCGCTCTCATGTGAACAGCAGAAACAAGTGCTCAGACCTGCCACCAGCAGAGCCCCGTGTTGTGGGCTTGCAATTGCAACAGCTCCCTTTTGTGTTAGGTGGGTTGTCCTCTGTCTACAGGAATGTTCCATCTCCCTGAGCATCAAGATGTTTAGGGAACAATTGCTGCCTTGCTTCTTTTTATTTTTCCTGCATCCTCTGAACCCTCACACTATCAGAAAAGATACTATCAGTTACCCCTTTATGCACTCCCACATCAGTTTATCTCTGTAGTGAGGAGTGTAATTGCTAAGGTCTGTAGAGATGCACATACAGGTACAAAGATCAAAATAGTAAGCATATGTCAAGCATAATTATGATACACCTGTGTGCATGTCTTCATCTGTGTGGAAAAAAACAGCAGCAAAACCCCTTTGGTTGTGGTCTTAACCCAAATTTACTTCACCAGCCTCAGGTTTTTACAGAGCCACTTATAGCTAATTCTGCATTACCTTAAAGCAGGGATTTCCCATGTTACTTTTTGCAATGCCAGAAGCACTCACCAAACGGAAGGAGGTCTGACGCAGCCATATGTAACAACATGACTTGGAATTGCTTGCTTTGGGCTGTGGGAAACTTGATCTACCTTTATGAGAAAGTCTAGAAGAAAGGAAGATCATTAAAGAGTCTGCAGCTACAGCAAGGTAAAACTTGTGGTAGTGAAGGCACAGAAGAGCAGGCACTCAGCTGATGTCACTATTCCCAGAGTTTTTCATTAAGAGAAATTAAATTAACTTCTTTTCCCAAATACACATTGTTTCAAATTCCAGGCAAGACAGCCTGAGCAGAAGAGTGGTACCTGACTAGAGCAGGTGGATACTCAACTCAATTTCATTAGCATGGATTTTGACAGAACATTTCTTCTGGCTAGCTCCCACACCACAGAAGGTTAAATGTAATTTTTAGTTTTCATTCTTAACAAAATGATGGGATAAGGTTTGAGAGGAATGTGTCTAGAAATCTGCTTTCAGAGACCTCCCCCAGGGACGTGCACCTTGTCTGTCTCTTACGGCTTTTGTTGTCACTGACATGTGGTACATTTCTGACATAATTACCATGTCAAAAATGGTATAAAACATATTTTTGCTTCTTCTTTAGTGTCACATTGGTCTGAACTCAGCAGTGGACACTTTTACGATTTATGCAGAGTCAGACTTACTAGCCCAGGGCAGCTGACAAATTAGTGACAAACTGTTGTCATTCATATGCAGTGCCAGAAGAACTGAAATATCTGTGGAAGTGTGCTAAGATTTGATTGTGCTTTTTGTTGAAAAAGTGTCTCACATCTCAGAAGATTACTTGTTCTTAAAAAGCCTTACTTCTGTCAAAAATCTTGTAGCACCAAAAAATATTGTAAAATTTAAAGGAACTGAACGGCAAAAATTGTTACACTCAAGAAATCTGGAAAGAAGTCACATCAATAGGATCAGTCTGTGATTCTTCCCATTTGCAGCAAAGTGAGTAGCTATTAGTCCACCAAATGTCTTCCTTCATTGGAGCAGAGCGCTCATTGTGCCACCTTTTGCAGTTTCCTCAAACATGATCTCACCCTAGTGCCTGTGTTCAAAGTGTTGCTAAGAAGAAGCAGATGAGGTATTCATCTTTCATTGTATCCTAAGGGATCTGGAGCATTTGGTCTTGTAACACTTGCAGCCTATGTGGTCTGGGGAGTTGGGACCCTCTGGGTGTTTGTGAATGGGGCTGATCCATTTGTCTTTCCTCACCAGGATGTGACTGAGGGGCTGCTCATACAAGTCTTGGCAATTATTTCTCAGTGCAAGCCTCCTCTAGCAGAGCTTTCCATGAAGATGTGGAACATCACAGCCTTAGGTGCTTGCCACCACAATGGTCATGATGTTGAGATCCTTCAGAAATGGCTTCCTGCATGCAGAGTATCATCCAGTTTCTTCTGGAAGCTGTAAGTGTGGAGAAAAGCAAGAACAGAAAATCTGGTAGCTGATTCCCCAGCTGCACACAGATTTGCCACTTCCATAGATTTTTAGATTTCATAAATTTAAATCAACTTTAGCTGACACTTCTATTGCTTTCTATTTACTATATTCACTCTTTGTAATTACTTTTTCATACTGCTGCTAGTGCTAGCTACATTAGGATCCTGTCTTTGTTATTGCTCTTTATTTGGCATCCGAAAAGTACACAAACTTCTGAGCTGTAAACATTGGAACACATTAAGAGGAGAAAAAGACAAACTGAAGATTTCACTTCCACACAGAAAAATTGTATCACCAAAATTATTGTAAAATTGAAGGGAATCAAACTTTTTGTTTGCTCATGCTCTATACATTAAAATTTTTAGAGGAGTTTAAGCTACAAGGGTTCAGACACCTACCTAAGTTACCTAACTGAGGAAACATGGCTCCCTCTGTAGTCAGTGAAGAGAAAGAATCATCTCCAGATAGTAGTTCCCGTCCATGAGATCAAAACTGGCTTATTATTTTCCATGAAGAACTAGAAATCCTCTGCCATAAATACACGTTGCAGGTTTTGCAATTTTCTAATGCTTTCATGCATCTTTCACTTACTTAGTTTCTCACTTACTGAAAAAAAGCTTCAAAAAATATTCACGAACCAGAGAAACTTGCATGCAGATTTTTTTACGTGTTTTAAGTCCAGGTCATGTATAAAGCTTTCTCTTTTGAGAATTTGGATTAAATATTCAAACTTTTAGGATCCTGAGTCAACCCTGGTCTCTGCAACTGAGCCTTATATCTAGTGTCACACCCAATTAATGCGAAAGCCCCACAGAGTCAGCTCATTCATGCCATTTTATCTGTATGAATGGGATTTCTGGTAACCGTTTCACACACTCTTCTTCTGGTTTTTCCACCCCTTCTGCTGATTTGGCATATAAATATCAGCCTCTTTTCAGTACACACAGAAGAAATTTCGAATACCGAAGAGGTTTTCTTCTGCTTTAAATGTAAAGTGCCATATGAAAACCCTCTTTCTCTCTCTCTTTCTAACATGTAACTTTACACAGAAGTTAAATTACTTTTATCTTAAGTGACAAGTATGGCCAAAAGGTTTGAGACCCAATAAATCAAACAAGGCTGCTTTTAAGTTGTCATCTATCTTTTGCAGTATAATTTAAGAAAAAATATATTGTATTATCTTCCATGACAATAAATACACAGCTGGTAGGACTGGAAATGAGTAATAAAAAAAGAGTGTCTACACCTGTCTACCCTGCTCTGGGGCCAAGCACAAGTCCTCTTAGTTTGCTGTTAGGTTAGTGGGAATTGCTCATCTGCTGAGTAATTGGCATTGCTCTCAGAAGGCTCTTCCTTCTTTCTCTGAGATACACACACACACACACACACACACACACACACACACACATGTAAACAAACTAGTGTTTTACACTACTAGGATTTATTTTAGAAGATATTTTCTCTACAGTACTTGAAAATAAATGAAAGTAAAAATTCCCAATATTTCTTTGGAGATTTTCAAGGATTTTAGAACCTGTAAGAATAATGGTATTTTGCACTTTAAATTTTTTCAGGTTTTCAAAATGCATTAAAAATGTATAGAAGCAGTATTTTTCATAAAAAGCATCTGTCCACATTGAGACATATTTTCTTTGCTTGTTTATCTATTTTACTTGTCAGTCTGACTCTGTTTCAGGATGTTCCTTTCAACAGATTACAAAACTGCATAGAATGATCCCTACCATTCTTGTAATGATTTTCTGTGCAATATTACTTTAGCTATTTGCTATTGTGGTTAAACTCAAAGGAGAAGGCATATCCTTCTTGCAACAGATGCTTTATCAAATACATATCTTAAATCTACTGCTTTCACTAATTAAATCAACTTTGCTGATTCATAAATTTTTGGCCAAGCCTAAACAAATCTCCCGTTTATCCTATCAGAAATGTTGCTCCTCTCTAGGATTGTTAAAATCATTATTCGTGGAAAGGAACAATTAATATTAGTAAAACATGTTTTAGTAGCTAATGCTTCTAGAAGTTGTTCTTTTTCTAATAAAATTTAGAATTTAAGAACAGAGTTGACTCATTTCCAATGTATCTTAAACCTTGTTTTGTAGATTACTGCAAATTCATTGAGGAATAAAAACAAGGGGGCATTGGAAGCTAATATTGATAATGAGAAGGATAAAAGCAGAAACCCAGCAGCAAATACTTTGCCTGTTTGAGCGAGAGATTTGAAACTTTCCCCAGCTAGTGAGTAATATCAGATTTCCCCCTCCTTGTCCCCACCCTCCTACTGAGATCAAAAGACAATATTCCTGCCTCTTTGCAAGCACTGTGCCATCTGCACAGCTCCATTTGTAGAAGCAAAGTCCGACTCACCCTCTGTTCCCTCACTTAGGTGTATGATACAGACCCTGCTGCCAGAGATCTGATGTGGTCGGAGCAGTTTTCTTATGTGTGAGCCTAAGAAATTGAAACCTGCCCCCTGTGCTCAGTCCCAGCTCAGACAGCTTTCCACAAAGTCAAACATCAAGATCACAGTCAGTGTTTTGAGGCAAAAAATGAGGAATGCATGCTGATTTTGTTTTTTTAGTGCCACAACTGTAGTGGACAAAAATGCTGTTTATTAAATATTTGTGGCCTGATGGAGTTATCTGTTCTCTTCCTACACTGATACAAGTAATACGTATAGGAAGCCATGTGAAATGTTCTTCAGATGGTGGCCTCTCTGTCACCATTCAAAGACGTGTTGAAACTCCAGCTGACTGGGGACCTGACTGGCTCTGGTGGTCTAGAGAACACTGATTATTTTAGTGCAGCATGACAAATCCAAGCTTCCCATAGGTATTTCCAGCCCTGGTGGTAGTGCTGAGAGAAGCCAAATGATGCCTCTCTCAAAAAGTTATGGGCCAAATCAGTTGGAGGAAAGAAATTTTAAAAGTTAGTAAAAATTGTAATTGGCAACTGAGGAGAAACATTTTCTCAGATGGCCAAAAGTCAGAACTTCACATTTGGAAAAGAAGATTCTCCTGTTTTTCTAAAGAAAATACCTGCAAGTAAAATTATTCAAACAAAAGAGAAAAGAAAAAAAAATTGAGACATGGATTAAAAAAACTCCAAAACAACTAAATTAAGGAACTTCACAGCAATCTGTATAACTTAGAAGCTAGAAATTTAAGAATTACAGGTGAAAAGGTATTGTTTCTAGAATAAACATTTCTGGTAGAAATAACTCAGGAACGCTTTTATTTCTTTGGAATCAACTTATTGTGGATATATTTAAAAATATTTTTAATAATACAGAAAAAAGTGAAAATCCTTAGAAATTATTTTACTGTCATGTGGGAGTATTCAAACAATATTTCACTTCAGTGTTGGGAAGATCCAAATGATGTCACCAGCTGAGGGTTAAACACTTCACTCCAAGCAGGAAGTCTGAATGTGGGCATTTTCAGTCTGCAGGTTTGGCCACCCTGCTCTTTTGGTGACTGTAGGGCACCTCTCCATGTTTTGTAATGCCATCGGTCACCTTTTGTTTATAGGTGATCCCTTCCTGATGTTTGGACTATTTGAGGACTTTGCATGACACTGCAGGCTCTCAGGTCAGTGTTTTGGTAAATCCACACTATTTCTGATTTCAAGTTCTAGATTTTGCCCTTAGAAACTTCACAGAGGGAAGTTCAAAACCTTGAAACCCTTCTATGCTGCATTTCTTCCTGTGATCTCTGTATCACGCTACAGTTTTGTGTCTACTTGAATTGCAGTAAATATATATATCTACCTCTCAGAAAGTATCCCAAAAGTGTGGAATGTCAGTAAGACCAAGACATCCAGGTCACAGAAGTACGACCCTGTGTGAGATTTTGCGGTGGAGCTCCAAGTCTGTGGAGCTGTTTGTGGAAGAATGAGGTTGTTCACTATCCCTGCATAGCAAAAACTGAGCAGTCTGTTGTTCTTTACAAAGACTGAAGAGCCAGGCCATGAAGAGTCAGGAAATATCTCTTGCCAACAGCAGCAACAGCTCTGAGCAGGTCTGAAGGTGGGCTCTAAGGAACTGCAGTACTTCCACTGTGCCCAGCCAGGGTCTGCTCTGACTCAGCTCTCTTGACCCAGGTTTTAAGCTCTACCAGTCCTCCCTGCTCTTCCCAGAAGCAGAGGTATGAAAGGTGATGGAGTAAGTGCATCAAGCCTTCAAGTGATCTTGTGCATCCTAGTCCTATACCAAACATACATCGATGCTGTTATGGCAGGTATTTTCAGAGAGATGCTCTTTGCCTGTACCTCTATCGCATAGAAGCTTCTTCCACTCCAACAAGGAGAAAATCTTGTCTGCAACCTGCTCTCTTGCCCTAGGTCTAGTTGACAACCCTAGAGGTACAGAGAAAGCAACACTACTGTATAAATATAAATATAAATATAAATATAAATATAAATATAAATATAAATATAAATATAAATATAAATATAAATATAAATACACACGTAGTGTTCAGCTCATGTACTGTCTAGTTCTTCTTTAATTCCACATGCCCTGTTGCACACTGCATCTGTGCTTGGTATATGCTATTGGCAAATTAAAAAGGGGAAGTTCATCACTGGGGTTGTACAAATTGTACTTTGAATCAGTAGGAAGAAAAATAACCTGCTTCCAGTTGAATAGACTGTACAAACTGTCTGTATTTTCCTGCCCTTGTTCATAAAGCTCTCAAGAATGCAGCATCTTCAACTGTTTAGAATAATGCCATAAGGTTTTTACTACAGAGGCAAAGGAAAAAACAGTGTGAGATTTGGTACTTTGGTTTACTTCTCTGCTTCAGATAAATGGTTGAAGCCAGAAATACCAGAGCCATTGTGAAGTAACAGATTTCTTGGTAAGAAGCTGAACCCAATGCTGCTGTGCAGCATTTCTTATAAAATTCATATTGTCTCTTTCCAAGGAGATGAAGATGCCTGCTTATGCAATGGAAATCTCAAAGTGGCCTCACCTGTATGGGCTACTCTTGGGCTGGTTAAGAAAATGAGATTAACAAGCAGTCACCTAAAATCTGTTACTGTGGCCTTCAAGAGAAATTCACCCTGCTTCACCTCTACAGAGCTGGTGATGTTCATGGAGCACTGCAATATGATAATTTATCAAGAAGCACAGCCCTGCCAGCCATGCTGTGGCCAGAAGCAGTGTGCTTTGCTGCAGCACTCTCCCAAGGGGACACTGAGGTATAAATCCTGCAGGACCCAGAGCTGCCTCTTTCCCCAGCCTCTCTTTTGGAACAGAGCTATGATGCAGGACACCACCACATGTGAAGAGGACCACTATTATCCACCTCCAGCACTTGTCTATGAGCCACCACACATACTTACATTGTGGGATTTTTTTTTTATCTTAATGGCATTTTTCTAATGTGCCAACAGGACTTCTGGGCCTTCAGAATGCATTGAGTTTTATTTTCAAGTTCATTACAAATGGAAAACTTAACTGTGTATTACACTTAAAGGAAACTTTTCTGTAAGCCAACATCTGGCTTTTTAAAAATGTGCCCCATAGTTTTAGCCCAGAACCCCATCTGAATCACCTTTTCTTGGGTTTTGATGTTTTACCTTCATTTAGCTCCACCACCATCAGCAGTCCTCTCTGCTTCCCCAGGGGAAGGCAGAACAGGACCCAGCCTGTTCTCCTCAAGAAACAGAACAGGAAGCCAGCATACTAAACTCTGATTATTTCTCTGGCTCTGTGTATTTCCTGAGAGATCTTGAAACAGAATCATACACACAAGTTATTTAGCTGGAGGCGAGCTATGAAGATGATTGAAAAAAAAATGTTGTGGAGGGAGTGAATGAAAATAGCACGTGATGGCTTTTTAACAGCAGAGTATAAAATGCTACTATCTTTTAGGATACATCTAGGTGTATATTACAATCAGAAAACAAATTTCTGTGCTTTAGGCTGGTCTGCTTTCTCTGAAAGAGAGCATTCGACAGCTTTTGCTCTGTGAATGGGTCTCTTGGCTTTTGGGTGGGACCCAGGCAGAGCAGTTGCAGATATGCCACCAGAGAAGCCTACCCTTAGTCATTGTGATATGACCACAGATGGGCATTTTTGGGAGTGGAAAACACATAGCTGACTAACACACATTTAGTTTTGCTGGCTGTTGTGTACGTGTGTGAATCTTTCAGAAGAGTAGCAGCTGAAAAGGTTTGATTCTCTTCCCATTAAAAATAAATTGCAAAAATTGTATTGATTTCAGTGCAGGAAGATGGGACCCTTAGCCTTCAAGAGGATATTTAATATATTCCATTACTAGCATCTTAATGGGATACAGCTATACCATGCTGCAGACAGAGCTACATATGATACAGCTCCCTCAGGCTGCTTGACAATATGCTCTCCACTTCAGAGACTAGTACATAAATACAATTCACATGCTCTGTCTTTAGTCATGCCACAGTTTTGTCAACCACATCACATTTTTCTGCCTCAGGCTGTGGTGTGTTCTGTTAACACATCTCTGGACTCAGGTCAGAGAGTGCAGGGACAGCATTGCATTGCTTCTGTTTTCATAGGACTTTCCTGTCTTTTCTTGTCATGCAATTAACTTGCCTCATTCCTATTTTGGCTTTTTTATTATTATTATTTTTGCCTACCACACAACATCTATTTAATGTAAATACAATGTAATTTGTACAATTCATTCTATTGGATTTTCCAAGTAGATGTAAAAAATGCTGAAGTGTAGAAAAAAACCTCTGCAGCATATGACTGTTCTGAGTATGTGAAATCCACTCATTTTCTCAAATTGTCACCAAATCTTCTTTCTCAAGTTTTCTTCCAGAGGATTTTCAACCTGTGATTCCTTAGAATTGAAAGAAAATTATCATAGGTTGAAATCTTGATTCACCTTTGAACTCTTGAGAATTAACAGAAGCAAAACCTTTGGCCCACTTACAAAAATATTTTACCCAGTCACAGAGCTGGTCATGAGGTTTGGAATTTCCATATGAAATTGCATAAAAATGGAGAGGGAAGGGTAACAACCATCAATACCTCTTTTGTATTTAATTAACACCAAACACCCTGCAGCTGGAGAGGCTGGATGGTGTATCAGGTCTGAGGTTCTTTGCTGCTCCCTATCNTGCAGCTGGAGAGGCTGGATGGTGTATCAGGTCTGAGGTTCTTTGCTGCTCCCTATCTTCACAGGCAAAGTTTCTCCCAGGATGTTGGCATTATTCTGGGATTTCCTTCCCTCTCTCTCTCTCTGGACTGATTTTGCCACAGCCTAATGTACACAGCAATGAAGAAGATGAAAGCTGACCATGAGCACACAGAAGGCAGTTTAGCTGTAACCGCAAATCCCTCTTCCTCCATCCTTGTTGACTGACCCCACTCATTAGAAAAGCTTTTGTCTAAGAAAAGCAAAATCAACACAAGACTATGCTTGTCTAGTTTGAAGACTAGACGGGTGGCTCGCTTTGTCTCCATCAGCAGCAGTAGCTGGATGAACAAAGAGGCTGCTCAGCTTCCTGTACTTTCTGGATTCAAAATGGAGAATACCTTACAATAACAGTTACTTCTTTCATCTTGGACACACTTCTTCATAGAGAAAGCATTGCTTAAGAAAATCACAGTCTGTCTCTCTGGGTTTTTTTGCAAAAATTTAGTGTCTTGCCTCTAAAGTTCCTAATGCATAAGCATTCATTGCCATCATTTTAAATCTTTTAAAGCAAAAGAGAGTGAGAAATATTAATGACAAAGGGGAGAAAGGGCTTATCTTTGAGAAATTTCTTTCTCCTCAACACAAAATGTAAAAGGTAAATTGGTCTTCAAAACATGCAGCTGAAAGGAGCTCAGGCAGGAGGCAGGCACACACAGCCACATTCTGGCCTCCAAATACAGTTTGTGTTGCGCCATCCAGGTGAAGATGGTCACTGTATCATGGCAGAGCTTCGCTCTGGCCTTATTCCTGTCCTTTGCTTGAGGTGGCCATTGGGCCTGTCTGGGGGCACGGTGTCGTGGGACCAGAGCTCTGTGGGGATGGGCAGGGCCCTGCCTGGGTCCCCAGCTCTGCCTGGGGCTGGGCAAAGGCACAAGAGGAATGTGTTAGTTTTATCTTTCGTGGTGGGGTCAGCTTAATAGAGAGTGATTTCTGGGGGGGTGACTTTCTCCTGGATGATTTGAGGTGTGTGTTCAGCCCCACCAATTTGTGTTCATTGTGGGAGTTTGACTTTATTTAATCTGGTATAAAGAAAATGGAAGGGACCCCAAGTAGCCCTTGCCAGCAAGTGAAGTATGTATTGGTCCTGTTTGCCATGGTTCTGAGCTCTAAATGTTGTGAGAAGGAGTGCAGAAAGGAGACTGGGGACCTGATGGACAATGCCTTACACAGCAAAATCCAAGCAGCTGTGGAAATGTGGTACTGAGTTTAGCAACAGAAATAGGGGAGTCACTAGTGTTGATGTTAACGTGCATATTTCTTGTAGTCAGAGTAAGGAAACGTTGGGACAGGCTGCCCAGAGAAGTGGTGGAGTCACCATTTCTGGAGGGAATTTACAGACATGGGATCATGGTTTAGTAGTGCATTTGGCAGTGCTGGGTTAATGTTTGGACTTGATGATCTTAAAGGTGTCTTCCAAACAAAATGATTGTATGATTCCATGACTTCGCGCTGCTCCTTTAGGCATATGTTATTCACAGGGAGGGAAAGGCTGGCCAACAGACCTTCAAGAGACCAGTTGTAACCTCATCCTGGGCTCTTCTGCAGCTGCTAGCCCCTGCATGGGGAGACCTGGCAGAGCTGCCAGGGACAGCCATGCCATTTACCTGTGAGCTGCTGGACTGCCTTAGGTGGCTGCAGCCCTGGTGCTGTGGCTCTGCCTTGCTCTACCACTGCATGGCTGGTTTGGGCTGACTGTCATCTTAGTTTTCTTCACCGGTGACATGACTAACGAAGCCTTTTAGACACCTTTGCTGTTACAAATCTCTTTCCTGGTGCAGAGGGAAAATGTCCTTATGTGAATAGTGGACAGTGCAGTGGGTCTTGTCTCTAAGCAATAGTAAAGTTCATTAAGCCCATGCTGCCCTGATTTCTCATTCTTCACAGATAGCTCAGCATGAAGTATAAGCCTCACTTTCTGCTCTAGGCACTCTGTGGTCTGATTACAGCCATACAGTGCCACATCCCCCTCCCAGGGGACAGCTGATGGTACTGCAGTTTTTAGTTCAAACCCTGAAAGCTTTGGTTTGCAAAAAGCCACACAAAGACTTGCAAGAAACAAAGGGAAAAAAATACCACAAAATACTGTGGAGTAAACAAGATCTGGTTTGCAGAGGCTGACTAGAGACAGCTCGACAGAGGCACTTCCTAAAGTCACAAATTTTCTTTACTGCCTCTGTGCCTGTTTCCTGAAGGACCTCAAGTGTTTTCATAGACTCCAGATGTAAGACAATAGGTCATATAATTAAATACCCAAACCAAAAGCATATCACAGCTGCTAAATTGTGTAGTTAACACCTAAAGTTAGTATTTTTACATCAAAAGTGTCATTTGGTTAGAGAACCTCAGGTGCAAACACACAGAACAGCCTCTTCTGCCAGGCAAGGCAGGTTTTAGGATCCTAATTATGGAGGTATTCATGTTGATTAGGCATCATGTGTGAGAAAAGATAAAAGAAGTAATTTTTGTTTTGGTAAAATATGTTTATATTGGCATTTTTTAATGCTTGTGTATTATCGCTTGTGGAAACATTTCGTTCTCAGTTTAGTCCCAGTAGTACAATGTTCATAAAACCTAGGGGGAAAAAAAAAGCCTACCCTGGTATACGATAAAAACTAAGTAGGATGTGGCATTTTGTGTAAAACAGCATGGTGGTGTAGGAAAAAAAACCTCAGTACTAATTCTGAAAAGGGAGCAGTCACTTGCTTGAGATGCCCTGATGAAACAATGGAATTTTTTGCATGAACGGCTGCTCACTGGTATAAACACAGGTTGCTGGATTTGGCCAGTCAGTACCAACTGAGCTTTGTTAAAAATAAGGCCCAGGTATAATCTTTAATATATCCCATGGGCACCTTTTCTCGTGATTTTATCTATGTCCAATTGAAAGGAAACTCATCTAGAATTAAAGAGACTGACATGTCACATCATGATATTAGTGCAGCGTTACATTTTGTGGCCCGTCTTCAGCACAGCCCTCGAGTGATCTGTTCCAATAATGCAGACAACAGCCAGTAGGATGATTCACCCATCTAGCAATAACGAGCAGCCATTGCATCACCTTCTGTTGTTTATTGTACCCTCAGGCTTTTCAGAATACAGTTGCCTTGATAAAAAGATAAAAGAAAGAAACATAAAACTTGGGTGAAAGAAAAATCTTATTAAACTGAATCTACTTCTTGTCTCCTCTTTCTCTGTTCTCTTTAAAGTTATTATTAATAGGGTTAGACTGTTTGATAGTGAGCAATGTTTGAATGAGAACCATTGCTTGTGGAGCAACACCTTGGAAGGGTCTTGGTGCTTTAGTCAATGAATAGATGAGACTCAAATCATGTAGGATGGATTAGAGCCAAGTCCAGCCCAGGAGAGAGACAGGTACATTATGGGCCAAATTCTAAACACTTCGTTCCACATATTTGGGTTGTCCGGAGGTCAGTAAGAACTCTGCCAGCATAAGAGAGCTGAGTAAAACCTGAGTGATCCCCACAGGCTTTGAAGCTATAATAATGTTTACGTCTCAACCTCCTCTCAGAGTTCATAATGAGCATTAATTAAATATACCTCAGGGCTCCCTATGTAAGAGTAAAATACTCTTACTCCCACTCAGAGAGAGAGGAAACCAGTCCTTGCACAGGAGGGCTTGGAGTTTCTTCTGGCTCTGGGTCTTATTTCAAAGGACTTTGAGTGGTCAACTGGACATCAGATTTAGCTGTGACCACAAAGATTTAGTTGTGACATTGATCCTGTGGATCAGTTTTCAGGAACTCTGACCTCTTTCAGCTCCCCATATCTTCAGGCAGAGATGTTGCTTAGAGATCCATATGCCAATATTCTATTTATCTTTAAGAACATGGGCTAAAGCAGTAATCTCTTTAGTAGACAGTCAATGTAAATGATGTTGAAGATAGCTAGTGTACTCAGTTTATATGAGGTAGGCACCAAGTGCAAACTTAGTGATAAATACACCTAATTTGTTAGCATCAAAGGTCACCAATATGAAGTCCTCTCAAGTCACCAAGAAATAATTCAACAAATTCATTTAAGTAGGTAAAACAAATACATTGATCTGAATGTGAAACAAGGTGCCAGATTTTACTCTGGGAGGGAGCACTGGCAAAGTCTTTGTCACAGAAATTGGACTGGATATGTCAGTGTGAGGCACAGCATACAAAGAAATGATGATGTAGTTTATTGCCTGTGAGTGCTGAAATACTTACAGGAACAAACCTCGACCACTGCCATCATAGGGCCATTTGCTCAGGTGTGGCTCATCTGCCTAGATAAGGTCTTCTGATCAAATGATACTTCAATTTCCTATCAACTGTTTCACAACCAGCACCCACAAGAACCTTGACAATGGTGAAAACTTGGAGGGTCAAGAGGGACTTACTATACAATAACAAGTTATCATGGTTCATTCTCTCTTTTGCTGCTGCTGAACAGATTCCACATGTGACCATAATCTGCTTGTGGGCATGCAGGAGGATTTCTGCTCCTTCTATGCCACGTGGTAGCACTAGCGGAGCTCTCTGTTTAAGCTCACTGGTGGAGTTTAGGCCATGACCAGCAGTCATTTCAGGGACAGGTGAAGAAAGTAGAGAATAATGTTTGGATCTTTTAAAGAGCTACATGGGAGAATCAGCACAGAACTTCTTATCTCTAGAACATGCTCCTCTTGAGCTGTGAGTCCTGCAATACGAGGCAAGTGTTTACATGCAGATCCCCCACATAATCTGCCCTGGAGACTAATAACCTAAAGTAAATCATCTGCACACTATGTGCATATTCCCTTCATATAGACCATATAGCTCCAAAAGCATATGAGTGTACACACCTGTAAGACTTCCATGCTAATTCTCATATTCATTTCTTTGTGTTATTCCTAAAATTTTGCAGAATTAAATCACTCCCCCTTTTCCCTAGACTAATTCAAATTTGCAGCACTTCTACTTTTCTGAAGTTCTCGTGGTTTCTCCAAGTTTTCTGTGGTACACTTAAAAGTAGTGTGTGGTTTATAATTTGTGACATTTTCACTTTAGTTTTTTATATCTAGATTATGCCTTAAAATCTCACAGTCATTTAGCTGTCTAAAGTAAAGGAAAAGTTATAAACTTTTGCCCCATGTCTGAGACAAGACTTTCCTTGTAGCAAAGTGACCGTCAGGAGGAAACTAGCCAGACAGTCTGAGAGATGACCTGGGGGGGGTGATGGAAGTCCCTCTGGGACAATGCTTTTTCCTGCTTCTGGAAGTCCCTCCTATTTCCACATTGGCTTCTGCATCCGGTACTTTACCAGGATTCTCTTTCACATCAAAGCATCTCTCCTGGGCTACACATGTAGGGGCACAGCCTTAGTTTCCATGGGAAATAGTTTTATCCCAAAGGAAAGGGAAAGAAATGTTTGGTTTAAACATGCTTAACACTCCCTCTTCTGTACAAGGCACTCTGTTGTTGCACTTTCTCTGGTCCCTTGGGGTATCAACATGCTTTTTACCACACTTATGCTTATTTTTTTAGTTGAGGTGTTTAGAAGGGGCCATGGGGAAATTTTGCTTTCATACACATTGGTTAAATAAGCATCATCAGACTGAAAGCTTGCTAAATTAATTGCACCAAATTACATTTTGTTGGTTTCACCCTTAGGATGAGTTCTACCATTTAAAAGAACTTCATTATGTAGACAGTGTGGAATTTATGTTTCTCTTCTAAAGTTATTAGAAATACCGAAGGAGCCATAATACGGGCGATAAAGCTGTTCCTTAGCTTAGTGAACAGATCCCTGAATTTATGTCGAGGGATACATGAATTTTCCTGGAAGAGGAAGTCAAGGAGGTGTTTTTGATAAAGAGTTCAAATCAAATAAGAGTTGCCTACTCTGTATTTTGTTGAGAATTTTATGCAACTTCAGTTAGCCCACAGAAGAAAAAGAGATCTTTGGAAATGAGACTGCTCTTGAGTTGTGTGCTCCTCTTGAGTAAACAAGCTACCAGCAAAAGCTGCAAGCTTCATGATAGCAGCTATTACATCTTAAGGATATTGATGTGATGAGGTTTGTAGCTGATACCAATCAAGAAAACAGATGGGCTTTTGAGTGCACCATCCCTTTTCTAAGCTTAGCAAGAAGACAATAGCATGTTTCTGATTTGACTGTGAGTGTGGGACCACTCAGAACTACATAAGTGTTTGCTGGTAGCCACGACTCATACCAAGGAGGAAACACCCAATGCTTTCCATGATCAGGATTAAACCAAGCTTGGACACTCTAACCACACATGTTCCTCTTTATCCCAAATACCTACAAAACATGTAATTTGGTAGCCAAGTTACTCCCTTTTTAAAGTCTCCTGAATTTGTTTGTTTTTCAACTGTTGATGCCATTAGTTCCTCCCCTATTTCCCTCTGTTGGCATGTAATTTCTTTAGGTTGGTTGCTCATGCCTTCAGGGTTGCTGTGTTTTTTTCCATGACAGGCTCTTTGATTTTGCCTCTCTTTGGGGGTGGGTAGGTTTTTTGATTATTTGAAGTGCTTTGAATTCTGACTTTAATTACATTGCCTCGTAAGATGCTCTTCTACAAGGGCTGCTGACTGCAAGGCCTCTGTCTGCCTCAGTAGCCATGCTGCTGGGTGGAGAAAGTGCCATGGAACACATGGAAGTGTTTTATAAAGACACTAGCCACTGAAGTGCAAAACTGACAAATCACCTTCAAGAATGTGAGAGTTTGTGTTGTTTTGTTTGTTTTATTTTATATATATATATATATCAGTACTAACAAAAACTAAAATGCTTACATCTAGCATGGAAAAATGCTAAATCTGGAAGCAGATCTCTAGCATCTCACTCAGAAGTGTGGCATTTTTCTTACCAACAGATTGTCAGGCAGGGCCCAGCAGAGTTGAGGATGTAGATGAATTGGAGACTGTCCAGAAGAAAGCAAGAGGAATGATAAAAGCTTTATAAAACATGAGTGACGAGGAAATGTTAAAGAAACTGAGTTTGTTTAGTCTAGAGGAAAAAGACTATGGGGGAAAATGTATGAGTTTTTCAATATGTAAACAATTGCTTTAGAGAGGACAGTCATCATTTGTTCTCCATGGCCACTGTGAGAAGGATAAAAATAAATCAACGTCATTTGCAAGAAAAAGAAGTTAAGCTATGCTTTGGGAACAAGGTTTTGTCTGGATATTGAACCCTTTAATTGGCAGATTCAAGAACAGATTAGACCAACACCTTACAGGGAGGAGGTGGCTAAACCTTATTCTGACTCATGGGAAGGTATAGAACAAAATGACTGCAGAAGATTCTTTCCAAGACTTCCAGCTTTATAAATTTATGAAGAAGGACTTTGAAGGGAAAAGATTTGAGCTGGGTAGATGTGTAGTTGCTTTTTCTAACTGGTAATTCCAGTCACCCTGGTGTCATTTCAGCAGTAAGAAATTAAGTCTTCCCTGTGTCAGCTTTTCTGGGAAGAGTTTTTAAAGCCATAAAGCTACTCTGTTTAGCAGAAGCTCCCATTCTTTCCTCTTTGTTCATCCATTTAACTTTCCTCCATGAGATGTAAAATATGCTTTGGTCTCCTGCTTGAAGATCTTGGAGGAGCCTCATTCAGCTTCTCCCACTGGTTTGAAAAACATCCCCAATCTGCAATCACAACCAATCCAGTCTTTCCTGTAGGGAAAATGCTTCATGGTGCCATGGTGAGATAATACAGTTGTACGTTTTAGGTATCACACCTCAGGCAAATTGTTCTGGGCCCTCACTGCCACCCTGAGGAAGTTTTCAATGCACATTCATGTGATGATGGTATTTGGCTTGTCAGTGTGCACCAACCACCACTGTGTAGTCAGGTTTGTTGCCCTGTTCACAAGAACAGGAGGAGTGTGGTGTCTTCTGTGCCCAAATAACAGTGAGACTAAAATCATCTGGGGAAATGTGCCTTCTGACCCAGCCAGCTGCTGAGTCAAGGGCAAAGTGGAGGAACAGCTGAAAAAAGTGAATGTTTTAGTAGGGGTTTTAAAACCATTAGAAAATATTTATGCAACAGAGGAGGTAAACAGGGAACCTTTTGAAAATGTCTTACTGTGTTTTTTATCTTCAAAGTATTTTTCAGGGAATGATAATTCATTTATAATTAATTGCTAATGGATTTATTATTATCAATATTGATTTCACTTGACAAGGCAAGACATAAAGTTAACAAGTGTGAGGCATTGTGTGCAAAACATGAAGTACCTCCAGGTTCATTGCTGTGCCAAGTAGGTTGATCAAGAGCCAAGCTTGCAAATTGTGGCATCAGGGGACCCCTTACTGCCAGTCTGCCAGAGAGGACAAGAGTCCTGGAGGCAGAACTGCCATCAACAGAGAAGGCATAAGCAGGCAGCCTTGAGCAGGCCATGGGGGAGGTAGTATACTTCTGAGATTAAATCCTATGTGTCTTAATAGAGACAACTTCTCTCTACAGTATCTTTCAGCATTCTGTTAATTAAAAAAAAAAAAAAAAAAGGAGTAGGATAAATTTACAAAAATAAATAAATTAAAGAGAGAGTAACTTCTGCCAAAAAATGAACTTTCATGTTTAGCTTCTGCTTGAAACTATCTTCCCAGGAGCCAACTTTCTCAGGGAATAGCCCGTTATCAGATAAAGGAAGGACTGAATAAGAAAGATAATTCCTTTGTTATGAAAGTCATCCCCCTTTATCAGGACATTCTCCTCTAGCTTTTAATACTCACTGAATTTCTTCTGATCTCTTACCATCTTTAGATTTTCCTACCTTGTCTATCAACCTCCTCTGAGGGTATTTTCCTTCTTGAAGCTAAACTTTGCAACACAACTAAGAGAAAGCAAACAGAAATTTCTTCAATCACTCTCATTGCTTAAAAATTCATAATCACTTCTATAGCCAAAGGCAGAAAAGCTAATTATTTACTGTCCCAAGCAATCTTAGCACCTCCCGGGAAAATGTGCTGTTGAGCCGGCTGCACGGATACATCTGCAGCAGGCAACTCTCATTGCTGGGACCCAAGTGTACCAGCACCACCCGTGGGACTTCTTCAGCTTTGAACAGAGCTGCTGCAGCAGGGTAGCTATAAGGCAGAGGAGCTCAGCCACCAGGGACTGGGAAGACAGCAACATCTTGCTTCCCTCCCCAGTGAACCTTCTGGCCATCTTCATATTGGCACTTACAGAACAGTGAGCTATTTAGGACAAGACTGACATTTTTCTTTTTTCAAAGTGCCGCCCATTTAAGCTTGGTACATAGGATATAATGGAAAAGGAGCACCAGTAGAATTCTGGCTGATGCAAGCAAATACCTGTCCAAAAATTATTCACTGAGTGGTGGCTTTGCCTTTCTGTTTATGTATTTGTTTGCCTTTTATGGAAAGATGCCCAACTCTGGTTACTGCTGTGAGAGATTTGGAGGATTAGGACTTGCTCTCTATCCCACATTATATAGCTGTCAGATTCCACTGGGAAATCTTCTAGATGGGCATCCTCTTCCTCATGCTTTTGAGGCAACTCTTTCCCTCTCTTTCTTATGTATCTTCCAAGGGCTGCCAAACACAATCTGCCTCTAAACTGATCCAACATTTGTCACTTCTTTGTAACATGCTGTGAACCAAAAAGACCTTTCCCTCAAAACCACAAATTCTTTGAACTGCCCCATCCAAATTCACAACAGTCTCTTCTTTCCTGTCCTTCTCTTGCTTTTTGTTGTCTGCTGGAGTAGACTTGCTGCATTTCTCAGTAAATACTGAAAAGGATAAACCTGAATACACAGACTTTACTGAGGTCTCACCATGGGGTACCTCAGGCACTGTCTGCTGTTCTGCACCGGAACAAGAATAATAGTCAGAGAGCTATAATATGTAGTAATTTACCTGGTCTCTGACAAGCTTTAATTACCATTGCTGATTAAAAAGACCGGAGGAGGCTAAGTATGAATGATGGGGATCTAGCAGAGGTGGATGGTCAGGGATGATAGATCAGGCATGACATGATGATAGTACAGAGAGGATAATGTGCTGTCAGCACACATGACAGAACTAAGAGAAGCAGCAGATCTGAGACAGCAGTGATGGGAAGGGCCCTGCAAGGCAGGGATGAACATGAGGGAGCAAGCTGTGAAATAGAGAAGAGGGCATTGGGATGGCAAACATATCTATGATTGGCAGGTGCAAAAAGGTAGACTCATTCCTTTTCACAGTGAATGTTTTGGGAAGGAATGTACTATTTTTAACCCTTGGAACTGGATTAGGCTATTGTGATATGCATCACAAATCAACCAAGCATATGTATAGTCCTAGCCATGTATCCAAGACAGCCTAACTTCTGCCAAGGACACGCCACAGAGGTGCTTGTGGATTCAGGCAAAAGGCAAAGTCTCCATTATGGTATTTAGTCTAGACTTCAATACATCCAAAGGGCTGCTCACAACTCTGCCCTGCTATTGCTCCACTATGGCCTTTCCCACCTTGGCTGTGCCCCAGCTCCTAGATGTCCCAGCTCTTCCTTCCATCAGGCTTTGGCTTCCTTTCACAGTCCCATCTCAACACTTTCCCTCCCTGCCCTGAGCACAGCAGCCACTCTGTCAAGGCCAAAGGCTCCCACCTGCTTGTGAGGGACAGTGCCACCTCCTCCCAGCACCCAGCTGGGTTACCTGGCTTGCACAGCTGGGGCTGAAGCCAGCACAGCTCACCAGCTGTAAGGAAAACTTCTGGGTAGTTAAGTTTGGTACTGTTTTTGGCAGAATAATTATACTGACACATGCACGGGAAGTTTCTACCTTTTCACATGTTTTCACTGAGAGAATTCAGCATTGTTTCCCAGGGCTACTGTGAGCTAATAGACTGCAGACATGGAGCAATGACAGGATTTCTCCCTTGTGAAGGCACAGGCCTAGTGACTTTCCCTTCAAGGAAAGCCTTATTCCCTTCTTCCCATGCTTTCACTCTCCCATAAACCCAGCACAACTTGATGTTGCATTGATTGAGTAAATTGTACCGATGGATGCGAACATCTGGGCGCTGGCAGAGTGTCTCCCAGATGGCCAACACTCTTGCATCCTTCTTTTTCAAGATGAAAGGGTCCATTTTAAAGCCAGTTAAAAGAATATTAGAGAATTGATCTGAGCACAACAAAGCGAATAGGCCAAGAGTTACATTTTCATCCTCTACTGCCCTCTATTGAGAATGGATACATCTGCAGAAAAAAAATCTAAACTGCAGTTTTTAACAGCAAAATTTAGCTCAGAGTTTTATCCCCACAAAAAAATCACAATTTTTAAAAGCATGTATGTTCAGTTCCAAACAAAGCTTATATTTTGCTTTTGACATATTTGTTAATGCATTATTTGCAGGTTCCATATATGAAGGCAAAATTGTAATGAATTAACCATTCAATCCCCATGGATTAACCATTCAATCCATGGAATATGCTTATGGAGAACCTGTTATATTAATAACCCAACTAATAACCAACCTGTTACGACAACCCAAAATAATCCATTTAGGACATGATAATGCCAGGTGGAAGCTGCTTGGAGGGTTCTATGTACAATATGTTCCACATCCATCATGGCAAAGTCCCTTTACTTTCACCCTGACCTAATCAGCTCAAATGTCTGTGGATGAAAGAGCCATTAGCTATACTAGTCATGCTTGGAAACTAGAATGACAATGCATTTACCTAAAAAAAAAGAACTCAGAAGAAAACGTGCCTCTTGACTTTAAAAACAGTCTCTGGCAGTGTGATTCCTTGGCAATATCATTCCTTCTTTGGCAATAATGGTGGAAAAATGTAGAGGAACAGAATGAGTTATAGTGATGCTAGCAAAAAGAAGATAAAAAAGATTATCGTGTCCTGCATTTTTCTGCCACTTTATCATCTGAAGAGCTCTAAAAGCTACAAATAATTGTTTACAAATTAATTATTTTCAAAGTAATTATGTGGAGGTAATTATCTGAAAAATTAGAATGGACAGGCAAAGATTAAATTTGGGTTTGTTTTACATAAAGGGAAATTTGAGGGAAAAAAATCAAGTCTAAATTGTTTTGGTCTAAAGCTTAAAATTAGAATCCTTCATCACCTCTTGTCCTTTCAAACAAAAAAAATTAATATTCACAGGTGTGTAGCACTTCCAGCTATATAAAGGATGGCTGTGGATTCATATTGGTAAATGATATGATCTAACATTTTTTGAGGTGAAAGTGTCCCATTGTGACATCATCTTCATTGTGGAATTTAGGAGTGAAAATTTATGTGTTCTGGATAAAGCTGTGATGATTTGAAGATGTATTTGCAAGAAAATTCCACCTATTTTGGATGCTGATTCCAGATAAGAGTGGGAGAAGATTCACTTCTCTGGTCTTTCTTCATTTCCCCACTATTTTGATAGGTGTCCATTGATGTTTCTAGGTCCTCTTCTGCCAATGACAGCTAAGCTCTGACTTGCTTCCCCCAGCTGAATTTACTTCTTCCTCCCTTGTATACAGAATGATGTAATTTTACAGAAGTTGTAATTTCTTAACTGTCTTCTGCATGCCAGATCCATAAAATGACTGGCTTACATTCCAGAAACATTAGTCCTTCAGTATAAATCTGAGCACCCTGAATGGGAGCTGGGATCTTAAAAAACAAAGCCCTCCCTCTGCTGCTAGAGCTCTTATGGCATTTCATAAAAGCAATAATCCATCTTTTGCCAAGCAAGGATTCTCTCCCACAGACCATCTATGTGGTTTCCATCTGCACATTAATTGGAAACTGCTTGGGGTAAAAAAAACATTTATATGTTTTGAATTGCAGCTGTTCCCATGCTCCAGCAAGGTGCAAAGGAGCTCTTTTCCCACAGTCCAGCCCTCCAAGGAGAAACCCCAAGTTGACTGCAGACCTGAAGCACTAAAACTCTGGGGCACTTGGGTGGTATCAGCTGGGCCAAGGTGGAGCCATGTGCCAACACTCACTAGAAGGAGCAGTGTGCCTGTTTTCTCCTGGGCAAAGGGCTCTCTTCTGGGTACACTCCTGCCTGTAAGTCTTCAGCAGCGTCTCCTTCTCTCTGCCAGCTGTGGTTGAAGGAACATGAATTTTGTACTGTTTCTGCCTGGTAAACACCTTTAATGCCCCCATGTAAGCCTTGAAACACCTGGGAGAAACCTAAAAACACAGATGAGAACCCTCAGCACAAAAACTAAGCTGAAAAGCATCAGAGGCTGAGCAGACAGAGCACTTCTGTCTTATACAGACCATCTCTGGAAACTGGGACTTGCCCACACAGAAAATCGCAAGGACTCTGAAGAACAAAAACGATACCAGGTAGATAGGCTTTGCATTCGTCTTACCAGGGATGGTCCAGCAGTGGCTTACACTTGATCAGTTTATCAAAACAGCTTTTTCCTTGTGCAAGGGCTAACAGCTTTGGCAACATTCACCTTCAAGGAGCACTCACACAGCAGATCTAAGAAAGATTTTACTGAAAAACTGCTCTGGCATCTCCTAATTTAGGAAATGATAGGCACAAGAAATTGGAGAAGGGGCCTAGATGGACTATATCCTAACTGGAAAACTGTTTTGCAGACTTGCTCTCTGTGCTTCCTTGCAAACTCATCTTGGGATCTGTAAAGAAAAATCCCCAACATTTATAAAACATCAGAGCAAGTTTATCCATGACATGAGAAACATTCCATGGATATTATTTTAGCAATGGATCCAGATGGTGATCTACTGCAGCTTAGTAACCAGAAAGATTTTTATGCTGCTCTGAGATAAAATTTTTCTCAGGTCTGAAATCAGAGGAATTGACTGACAGTCTCTCTACATCAATTAAATAATGTGAAGAGCCAAATGGAGTATTTATTTTTATGATTAAGCTAATCAGCAGGGTAGTTGTAATAAAACGTAAATGCAGGTTTTGTGGCAGGGATAGTACATAGCTAAATGCTATGCACCAGTTTTCCATTACTATGGGGATTTCACTGCAATGTACTTAAAGCCCCATCCTATGTTTCAGCAGGGCTGAAAGCCTGCTAGTGCTTTGAAATGATGAAAGCAAATGAAATTGAATGGCAAACAAAAATGTCCAGACTTGATCAGTGATGATGAGAGAATTCCAACTGGGTCCACTTGGGAGCAATGATCAAGAATTAAGGTCTTGATTTTTTTTTAAGCTAACAAATGAAGCTTCTTTATTCTACTTAAATGGGATAAGAAAAGCCATATTAAAGGGAACTAACAGTTGTACTAATCTGCAAGTCACATCCCTACTGGCCCCAATGGGAAAAAAAAAAGGAAAGACTTCTAAAAATGTTTAACAAAACCCAGAGAAAACGCAAAGAGCAAGAGATAACTCTAAAATGTGCAACTTTGTTTCTGTGGAAGAAGAAAAAAGTCTGTTTTCGTAACTCCAAGAAGGGGCAGGAGCATGAGGTGCAGCTCTCGTCCTTTGTGCTCCAACCTCCAGAGTTTACAGTCTGCAGGCTGACTGCAGAGGGGCTCTTGCCAGGTGTATGAAGGTGGCCTGGGGCTCAGGGTTTTGCCCTTTCTTTCTTTTTTAGTTTTGACTGAGGATTTGATTGCCCCAGGCACCTGCCTTACCAGGATTACTTGCATTTCTGGCATGACTGATCTCAGCAGGTGGTTCTATGAGGGCAGAGTGCCCATTCCTGGGCAAGCTGAAATATTGGCCCTCTCTGCTGTCACATTGGCAGCCTTTAATGTATGCTCATCTCCATATAAGTATTGCTTAGGCTCTGAATTTGGCCAGTTGTGATATTACTCTACCATCTGTAATCTGTACACTCTCCTGAATCTCTGGCTGGCTCTCTGGCTAAGGGGATCTTTCAGCACTCCTGCTGTATCTCCTCCATGTCCATGTGCTCTTGGTGGCACCATTCAGTGTCACTGACTTGACTCTAGCTGACAGGGAGAGCAATAGCTGTGAAGATGTGTCAACATCCCTGGATGCCAACATGTGGAGGCAACCTGAATGCATGCCCAGGAGTCCTCAGGAATTAAGATGTGGCTTTTAAATCTTGTGGCTGTCTCTGCACAGCCCTGGTGACCTGTGCTGGCTGGATTAGTGACAAAGTAATGCTGTGAGGACACTTTCACAGGGCTGGTGGACTAATCCCTCAGCAGGGGAGGAGAGAGAGGAATAGCACAAGCGAGATAAGAGAGAAGATCCCTTGGCAAATGTGTAGCAATAAGTTAGGAAGGAGCTGTTGCTATGAGAATTGAGGACAATATGCCCTCATTAGTGTAAGACATAGAAAAGATGGGAGGTGGCATGGGGTGTGCAGGGAAAAAGGACAAAACTTGGCCCCACTGAAGAATTACATAAAACAATAGTTGAACCAGTCTTACTTTAGTCTTCTTTTCGTATGGACCAAGCCCACCTGTGAATTGATAACCAAAATACAATTTTGTCCTCATCTCAAGTCAGTGTTTAAATGCAAGTGATGAGGAAAAACTCTCAGTGGGACCCTGAGCTCATTAAGAAGAGAAGGCTCAAGGGGAATCTTGCCAATCTGTAGAGATACTGAGTGAGGGAGAATAAAGAACCCAAAACCTGAAATACAACAAGTATTGAAATATGGGAAATCCAATTTATACTTAAAATAAAACATATTTACTATGAAAGTGGTCAATCACAGGAACAGGTGGCTCAGAGAGGTTGTGGAGTCACTATCTCTGGAAGTATTCCAAACCCAATTCCATGCAGTTTTTTGTAAAGTTCTCCAGCTGAACCTGCTTTGAACAGAAGGATTGGACTAGATGGGCTCCAGAGAACCCTTCCAGCTATTTTTTCCCCTTTATATCCAATCTCATAATGGATTCAAATTGCACCCTCTTGATGAGATCAATAGTTCTTAAACTCCTTTTCAGCAAACGCATGTGAGATATCTGTTTTGACATGGAGATGCCTATTTTTACACAAATGTCTTAAACTTTTAGGTAAACATTTGCCCCTAAAATTGCAAGCTATAAAGTGCTTCCTGACTTGCTATTAATGACTGCATCAAACAGAGCAGTGATGAATTCAAGGCTAAAATGGGGGGGGTCTTTCAATGAACCTCAGAACTTCCAGCTGCTGCACACAAACTCCATTAATACAGAATTGTGGCACAGAATAGTGAAGTCATTTATCCAGGCTAAAATGGGTCAGAGTTTTGACAGTGATTTCAGTGAAAGCGTGGTGAGGTCCTTTGGGTTTGGCTATACATTTCAAAGAACCAAATGTGATTCCTAATACAAGGAAGCATGCTCAAGTTACATGGCTCTGTATTTTAAATAGAACTTCCTTTTAATAACCTGGATTTAATGCATTTTACAATATATTTATTATCTCACACTGTGATATTTTGTAACTTAGATTTTCAGCTAACGAGTAGCTCATCTAATGAAAATAATGATTTTTTCATGCTGTACTACATGGAAACTTAAAGTATTTCAATTAAACAAACCACCTCATTAGTGTGCCTTGATAACATAGTTGAGTTTTCTTTGATATGGTCAGAAATATCTAGCATGCTTTTGGGATGCAATCAAACTCTCCAATAAACTTGTTGCTAAAGACAGCTGCCTAGCACCATGTATTTCTTGAGCAGTCAAATGACCTAGTTTAGAAGTGTTTGAAGCCATTTTATATTCTGGAAGGAGAACAAATTAACCTTGTTTAACAAGTAGTTTTCAATTTGTGTTCCAGCACTCTTCTGCACTCTACCATCTCCAGAGCAGTAGCATGGCCTTATTTCATCCTGCCTGTTACATATCCTGTATACTTAATGCTACAGCTTTGGGAAGTATCTCTCATGCTGCATGGACCCTGGGAGGGGTAGTGTCATTGCACTTAAAATGCATTTGAAGCCACAAGTCTTGTTATCTGAGGTCAGCTTCAGTTTTTTGTACTTTATGAAGAACTAAAAGAAAATCAGGGTCATTGTTACCTTCCACTTAGATTTATTTTGCCTGTTCCTTTGAAAGACTTGTTCAAATGAATATTGCCAAGGTAGCAGAGAAGACTGCAGCAAAAACCCAGCTTTTGGTTGAGACCAGATCAAACTAATCTTTACTGCAGAAGATTTCTGTGGCTGCAGCTAGTACTTATAGGGATGTGGGGTCAGACCCGTGGCTATTATAAATCAACATATCTCAGGGAACTGGTTTTTATCAGATGAAGATCTGGATTCACATTTCCAGAGTTTCTCTGAGAATGAGCATTTCTGGGTAATATTCTTTCTATAAGGCTAATGTACATTAAAATTACAGTGAGTTGCTGTCTTTTAGGCTCTTACCTTGAAAAACTTGGTTCAGATTTGGATCTCATTATAGGCAAAATGATTTGCAGAAAATATCTCTGATTGTTGAAAGTAATTAGCTACTCTCTCATCAGCTGCAGTAAACAATATATTTAACACTAGGTAGTTTCACCATCTCTAAGTATTCACCATAAAGGAAAAGCTAGAAAGGAAAGGCAGTTAGTCCATGTGCCAGCTCACCTGTCACTCTACTCTTTCCTTTCACTTTCCTATCACTCTACTCTTTTGTCAATTCTTTCAAATAAGATTTTACTGTGGCTTTTTATCACTGTGAAAATCATACTAAACAAAAACAAGCAAGGTTTTCACACACAAAGTTTAACTGGTGCACTGTTACATTTGGGAAGCTACATCCCTATCAGCATTCTTTCTCCCTCAGCAGCAAAATTAAAGTGGACCTTGTTAGTTTTCTATTCAAGTTAATTTTGATGGCCTTTGTTCTCAGCAGATAAGGTCTTCATCCTGCTGCAAAGAAACACTTATATTTAACATGCAAGCTCTCATCCACCTTTGCCTGCCTGTTACAAACCCTAAATTCTAAGATTAGTGTAAGTTGGCAGTGTCCCTTTAATCAAAATTTAATGCTTGTCTTCAATCTCCTCAAAGCACTTAGAATCTAGCAGCTTTAGAAGGGAGAGAATCATTAGTGCTGCCATCCTCTGCTTCCTAGCAAGCAGGAGGTTTGACCACGAGCTGTTACAGAAATGGGGGTGTTGTGTTGCCCTTCACAGAGCCCTGTTTGGGATCAGCCTGTCTGACTTCTGCTCTTTTTGCTGCTCTCTGAGAAGAGGGTGCACAGCAATCAGAAAGAATAGGGTGCTCAAGAATAAGGTGAAACCAACACTTTCCTTCAGAAGCTTGGAGCAGGCCCTTCTTTGCACCTGCCATCTCTGTGCAGACAGCTACTAAAATTCACATCTGACTATGTCAGAAATACTGAATTCAGCTGTCTCAGCTTCTGTCATGGGCATATCTGCTGATCAGCCGGTTACTCTGGGATGTTCATAGGAGATTGGTTCCTGTTGAGTCATTCCAATTCCTGGACCTGGGAGAAGCCAGGCTTGCAGCTTGGCAGTTGAGTGACTGGAAAGCTGGCTGTCAGCCCCTCTGAAAGTCTGGCCTTAAATCTGCAAATATGCAACTCAGAAACCCCTGTAAAGAGCAGCCAGTCTGATGCCAAGCATAAGCCAAGTTCATCACAGCTTCATGAAAAAATAACACCTTCTGGGATTTTTGCAATGCATAGCAAAGTACAGTGTTGCAGAAATATTTTGTAGGCAGCTTTCTGTGCAGTAACCTGCTGCTCTGCAGGCATGGCTACCTATCATTGATCCAGGCATTTCTTTCAGCACAGTGTCACATCTTGTGTTCTATCAGTGTGTTGCTTTATGATTTAATATGCTCCGTTGTTTGCTTCTCAAACCATTTAATTTTTCTTCCAATTTCCATTCGAACAACAAATTCATTCATTCAACAATGAATTTGCATTATTTCTGTGTTACAAAACTTCATAAATACAGAGGTATATGGGTACCTCTAGGCCTTAATTGTATCTTGTTGAATACCAATAAAAATGTATCTGGAATGATAGATATTTTAATGTAATTATTAACATACAGTTTAGGTTGTACCTAGCAAGGAATATCCAAAGCCCCAAGTGCACATATGTTCTTGCTTGCTTTCTCTCTGCTTCTCTCCCTTTTACATCTAAAGTGTGTAGGATTGTGCTGGGCTCTTACCTTTCGAGAATTTGGTTCAATCTGACCTACATCGTAAGCAAAATTGAGTTGCAGAAGATCATTCTAATTATTGGAAGTATTTGCCTAATCTTTAGCACATTATAGCCTGGTCATTACCATTTACAGTATGTTAGAGTTTTAGCTTTTAAAATATGTTCACAGCTGGGCAGTACCTTGACAGCTCCTGCAGTGAAATCCGGTGTGAGAGGAATGTATGTTGCACACAATAAATACAGTGTGACAGTCTAAAGGGCAGGAGACTTGGTCCAGTGAATGTGCAGTAGATTATTGTTTGAAAATAAATAATTTTACACACTCGCTATACAGAACATACATCCAAAGTGATTCTTACCATCATGCCTTCTTGAAGAATGAAGGCATTTATGGAGAAGTAGGGTAAGGAGACACAGGGAGAAGACAGGAGGCAGCTCATTCATAGACTCAGCACAAAGATATGGATGCACTTAACTGAAGAGAGAAGGAATGATGTTTTCTTCTCTCTTCATATGATGAAAATAAAAAATGATCAGGATAGATTTTTGTTATCCTCTGGGCATTAACAGCTTAAATGCAAAATGCATGACTTATTATATCTAGCCAAATCTTAGGGGTAAATAGTCAGTATGGGGAATTAGTTGTTGTTAATTGGACTTCTGAGCTGAATTCCCAGGGTGCTGCACTGCCAGCATATCCCTTTTGTTTTAATATTGAAACAGGGAAAAGCCAGTTCTATGATGTATTCATTCCACTATAGAACAGCAGAGCACGCTAAATCATCTTCTTCAAAATAACTTGCATTTGTTGAATGTAAATATTTTAGGCTTAATTTCTGCATGTACTGTAAAAGGTATTTGTTTCTCCATTGAGCATTTTGAAACTGTGAAGTAAAACTTCAAGTAACACAAATTGCCTAATTGTTCTGTAATATTTGAAGATACGACTTGCAGTTCCTTGAGCTATTGCATTTAGATCACATTTTCTATGTAGCTTGGGGCAGTCAGTTCTACTGCTGGTGAATTGAACTCTTCAGAATTACATGGCAGTGAGTGTGCTTTCAGTGATACTAACAAAATGAGCAATCTCGAAAATTGTATTTTGTACTGTTTTATCAGCACCATACACAGTGTTCCTTCTTTAGAAAGTTTTAACAATAACCACAAAAAAAGCCCCGAAATCCAAAGATCTCCCACAGATTCAGGAGACCCAGAAAAACTCGTCTTTGCATCAGGCTTTTGTTCTAGCAGCCAGTCCAATTTCACATGCTGCAAAAATTGATAAAGTACAAATTCCCAGAGCCAAGGAGAGGACACAGGTCACACACCTCCTTTAGCAGCCATTTGTAGTTGATTCTCCTTGCACAGATAATTTTCACTGGTATAATCCAAAAGGTAACTGAGAAAAACAGTCTTCTCTCGCATGTTCAACTTGGTAAAATATCATGAAGAAATGTTCCTAGTGCTCCTGAAGTGCTCAGAAAAACACTAGGGAGAATTATAAACTCCTTAGAGAACTTAAGCAGCAAAACTTTCCTGTATTTTTAATGTATCCTTAAATCATTAAGACAAATATAAATTTTTTTAAAGGTACAATAATGCATGTTTCTTCATTCTTTATCTCTCCTCATCTCTGTATGGTCAACATTTGCCATGGTAGGTAGCCCTTCATATTTTAAAGAACAAAGCAACAGAAAAATGTCCAAAATTCCAGATCCCTCTGATTCTTTAACCTCTCACTCAGTAGTTTAGTCTCAGTCAATTCAAATGACTTTTATTGTTTATTAGACTTGAAATAGAGTCTATCTTATACCTTTCTCACTGTTCATGGGATACATGTCAGTTTATGGCAGATGATTTTGAATAATTTCTTGTGGAAAGGGGCAGCTACACCTAGTATTTGGTGTTCACTACTCTCCCAAAACTTCCGCAAATAAAGAATTGTACTTTAATTCTCTTTGCAGAGTCCCTGAGATTTTATTAAATATTAACATCAATTACATTTATTTTAAAACTGGGGAAGTTGGACTTAAACCAATTAGGACTAGTATTTAGGGAACTACATTGTTAAGGTGTTTGGGAGGTAACAGTGTGTGACCTGCAGATATTATGTTAAAGATACCCAAAATCATGGTCACCACCAGTGCCCATATGGCTGATTACACTGCCCTTAATTAAACGATTGACCCAGGAAACTCTGGCAGTGAGAGTGCTTTGCCTCTTTGATCCTGGGCATAGGGCACATCCTCCCTCTAAGTCAGGGAAAATTTGACCATGCCCCTCACCTTGGGTGACTGCTGTTGGGGGAAGAAACAGTGTGAGGTGATGATCCCAAGCAACTCTGGAGAAATTTCCAGTGTGAGTCTTCCCAGACATGTGAGATGCCTACAACATAGTACACATTGCTGGGAAAGGATTGCCTCCATGCCCTTGATGCCTGGATGGTCAGAAGGCTTAGATGTGACAAACAGACAGGGTTTAGGTTCATTTGGTTCATTTAGGTTCATTTTGCCAAGGGTGAAATGCAGTTTTCACAGCCTGGAAGAGCTGTGCAGAGCCCCTTTATTTTTCCATTGCTCTGTGTGGAAGACTCATGGCCCGGCTTATCACGGCTGCACCAGGAGAACCAACACAGGGGATGTTGTAGGCCAGAGACCCTGACTTCAGCTTGGGGGCTGATGAAAAGCAAACGTGAGCTGTCACAATGAAGAATTCACATCTCAGCTGCTTGTGCTGCCCATGGGCTCAGTACCCTGCTTCATCTTAAACACTTTCCACAGGGGAGGGGGAGTGCACACAAAGCCTGTTTAATTAGGCGTTGTGTAGGAAGGATGAACTCTATCCCAAGTGAGATGGAGGATTGCATGTCTCCTCCAGATGGTGAAAGTAGTTTTTTTCTTTAAGGCAGGAGAAAATAAGCAGGTGTGAATATGGGGCCTACCTGTATTGGTTTTAATCAGCAACTTTAAGCAAACTCAGTGTTCTCATCAGAAAAGGGGAAAAATAAACAGCTGAGCACTGTGATTCATTTACACTTCAAATATACTTTGAGTTGGTTATTCCTCAATTAATCAAATAGCTGGTGTATCCCTAAAGTAGTATAAAGTGACACGCTGTGTGAAATCAATTTTCCCTTCCAAAATCATTAAATTCAGTAGCCTGTGACTACATCCCTGCTAATTCTAGTACGGGTCCTTTCATCCTCCATTAACTTTGGCACGCCTAACAGGCTGTCAAAAATAATTTCCCAGAACGTAAATAATTCAGAAATTAAAAATTAATAAATAATAACAGAGAGCTACTGGGAGATAGACTGGGTCAATTAGTCAGCTCTGCATTCTGTTTCTTCGCAGCAGGGGGGCAGCCACATTCGTTACTAGAATCTTTCCTCCGATTCCTAGGTCTGATTTACGGCTCTTCATTACTGGATCCAGTCAGACACAATTACCTCCATCACTATCTCAGTTCCTAACTTCAAAGAAACACACATTTTCTTGTCTGCTTTTTTTCTCCTTGCAGCAGCCTCAGCTTGACGTCCCTGGAATTTCTTCCACGCGGACTAATTAATAAGACTTTGACTTATCATATTCACTTCTCTTCTTTGATGTCCTACCTTAGTCAATCATCCTATTTAATTAGAATTTCAATGATAACTTTACTTATCTCGTGGCTAGATGTAAATTAAAATAACGGGATTTTAATTCTCTTTCTTACAAGGTTATGACATTTTTGACAGAAAAAGTTTCAACCCAAATACGATATTATGTACTTCCTATGCTAGGACTGCATTCCACTAAATTGTTTTTCCCTTTGCTACAAAATAATTTTGCTTGTTTAACAAGCTCCACTGAAATGGAAATGAACTACAGCTTCTCATAATGTAATTTCCGCAGGTCTGTGTTGTGGAAGGTTATGTTGATAGAAATTAGTATAATCAGATTGTGACATATGCCACATAGTTAACAAGGAAAGGGAATGAGATTTGTAAGAAAAAAATCAGCTCTGGAGAGACAGTGGAGCTGAGGACCTCTTCTTTCTCCCCTTTCCAACAGTTGCTAATGCTTTTCCAAGGTTTCTTGTTTCCTTTCCACATTTATGGACCTAAGCCTGTCGGTTGTATCCAAGCAGCACCAGAGGTTGGATTCTGACTTCAATGAGACATTTCTAAAATGCACATTCATACACTGTTCATGGAAATGGTATCGTGCCTGTGACTTAACAGGAGCAGCACACTCCTCAGCCATCACATCTTTTCCTCTCTGCAGCACCCAGCATGTGCTTGCCCACAGGCTCTCTTTCCTTCCCATGCCTCTTAGAATTTGCCAGTCTAGACTGGTACAACAGCAAGTGAATACGAGTGAAAACATTTTGCATTTTTTAATTGAAGCTTATTGTGGAGAAAAGCCCTAGAGGGATCCATGAAGAGAAGTTAATAGGACAGTGGAATCCTCCTGGGGCCTGGTAGATTCCTGGAAGTGGTACAGAAGTGTGAGGAAAGTATAAGGGGATCCAGCCATGTTTATCAAACCTTATCCCTTTGGGAACTCTCACTCTTACTCTGTTGGAACTTTCTGTGTGACCAAGCAAATGGTCATGCATATAAATAGGGGCTTTCAGTAAAAAGAGAGATCAACAGAGGACCATGTGGAAAAGAAAGAAAGGATGGTCAACATACTAAGAATTGGTCCTAACTGTGAACAAAACGTTCTTCTGATGCATTAAACAGAATATGGTGGCAACCTGCTGGCTAGTGCAAAATACATTCCATTACTGAACTGCCATCAGAGATTATTATCTTTCCAACAGGATCTGGTGGAAAAGAGATTAACACTTTTGCACTGCCAATGAGCAAGTACACTCTGGAAGCCAGCATCCAGTTTTCTCAATGAAAAAGGCCCACAAACCTAAGGTGCTATGCTTCCACTGACATCATAGAATGGAAAAAAATGGATTTTCTAGGGTGCCACTCTTATTTTTCCACATTGTTGACTGTGCATTTGCTAATCCATCCCCTTTGTTGCATTCAAGGAAAGATGAAAATGCAGAAAGAGTTAATGAGACATGTTGGATGTGGGAAATGACTGCTCCCAAAAGAGACGTTTTGGTCCTGTAAAGAGGTGGGAGCAGCAGAGAACATGAATCACTTGACTAATCTGTACAAAATGGGCTTAGTGAGCTTCTGCTTCAAATCTTATCCCCACATTAGATAGCATTACACCAGTTGTCATTAAGCTAACATTTCTAGATGCTCTGGTGAGCCGTTTGCCTGATAGCCCTGTTTCTCTTACAAAAAGAACTGAAAATGCTTGTAAAACTAGGCCAGTACATCAGCAGAAGCAAATGGCTGGAATTTAATTGATAATTTCTAAAACTTACAGTGGTTGAGTTTAGAGCCTAAATGGGGTAAGTTCAAAAACGTATCAATACTATTGTCAATAATAAAATAGTTACCTGTTGCACTGACAACATCTAAACCATTCCATCATAATTTAACAGTGTTATTTTTTAACAATTGGATTCTGTTACACTTTTATATTTAGGCGTGATTATTTAATCTAATTTAATTGGCTTTCTTATTCCCCTCAGGGTTCTGGGCCTAGAAAGTTCATGTTAAATACTCTAATTGCTCTGAAATGTACTTGTCTTCTAAAATACGCTCCTATTTTAAATATACCCTAAAATCTAGTTCATACATATTTTCTCTTCTTTCATGAATTAAAAAATAATTCTGGTGTCCATGATTTGCACTTAAAAAGAGTCAATAATTAACCAAAATAATAATTATAGATTGAAGACAGGGAGGATGCAGTACAACAAACTGTGAGTTACAAACACATAAATAAGGCCAGGAGCACACATCAAAGCTTTCTGGGCATCTGCTAACCTCCAAAAGCAGAGCTGAAGCTTCTAATGATGGCAGCAGCAGCAGCACCCTACATACTTAATGTGTGGGTCCTTGAGTATCATTGTGGAACAGTGCTCAGGTCAGTGGAGCAAAAGAGCACTGGAGGGCTCACAGACAGTGGGCCCAACTCCATCCTCCTTGCAGATGGTGATTTCTCATTGATGCTGTATGAAGATTTTGACAGTGTGAGTCAGCATCAATTATGGCAGCAGTCACAAGGCATTCACAGGCACCATGAGAAGGAGGGGACAGACTTGGTGTGGCAGTGGGAACACCACCACTGCCACCAGAGGATGGCGGGCAGAAATGATGGAAAGGTGTGCTTTAGAATCTCTTGGTCTTTCATGTGTCAGAGCCAGGTGAGGGGGTGGGATCCAGGTCCATTAATAAGGTCTCATATGGATAGCAGAGGCCAGATGCTGATTTCAGAACACAGAGGCAGCTCTACTTGTCAACATGCTTCTCATCTTGGACCTGGGGATTTGGGATGGGAGCTGAAGCAAACATCTAGGAGAAGTTTCTCCTTTCCTTCCTATCAACACAGTGTTTAGTGAAAAGGTGAGGGCTGCCAGAGGTACCTTCTGTGCATTTAGATTTTAATATGGCAGATCTGGCACTACTGGAATGCTGTTTCTGGCTACTGACAAGCCATCCTATAGTCCCTTAGCTCTTGCTATTTCCTTTCTTTTCTTTTCTCAGGGGTCTACCAGAGGTGATTAAATAGATTTCACGGAACATTCTGAGTTTGAAGGGACCCACAAGGATCATTGAGTCCAACTCTTAAGAGAATAGCCCATATATAGGGATTGAACCCACAACCATGGTGTTATTAGCACCATGCTCACACCAAATGAGATAATCTCAAAAGTCAGAAAATGTGACCCAGCTCAGGATACTTGGGTGATGCTGATGGATGAAGACAGGGAGGATGTATTAAGGGAGAGTTCTGCTAGCTGTGTCCTTTTTCCCCTACACTTTTCCTAGGTACCTGTGGCCTGGAAATGGGAGACTGAGTCAGGTGGACCTTTGACCTGACCAGCAGAGAAAGGTTTGTAACTTCATGCTCCTGCATGAGCACCTGCCCTGGAGCACGTGACACAGTGAGTACAGCAAGGAGGTGTCAGGCAAATGTGGGTATTGTGTAGCTCTCCAGAGGGCCCAGTTTCAGGATTAGCCTGTCTGCCTGGTCCAGTGCCCGGGAGGGCCAGTGCTGGTCAGAAGTGAGGGCATCTTGAGGGGAATGGAGCATGGCAAGGACAGCCCTGCAGTGTTCCAGTCAAGGCTTTCAAGGGATTCTGGGGGACCAAACTTTCCTCGTGGAAGTTTTGTGTAAGACACACGGTTCCCAGGTGTGTCACGTGCCAGCTTGCCGTGGAAAAGCATGTATGAGTGCCTTGTAATTCAGAGCTCAGAACAGCAGGATGGGAATGGCTTCTGGGCCCACAACTACATGGCCCAGCCTCATTACCATAATGAAGCACAAGCCCTTCTTTCCGAGGGCAAAAGCCGATGTTTTGTTAAACAGTTTTTCGGTAAAAACACACAATAAGTAAAACGGGGCCCCCATCGCGCCTGCTCTCGATCCCACCGCCGAGCGGCGCCCCGCCCCGCTTCAGCCGTACAACATGGCGCCACCTTGCACCTCCGTTCCGTACAACATGGCGGTGCCCATTCGTCACCCTGCCTGGTAGACGGACTCCACCGCGCAGGCGCTGCTATTTCTTCCGGGCTCCAGCGCGCCGCTATTTCAATGTTGATCCGCGCATTTCTGCTTCCTCTTCCGGGTCCGGCGGCACCAGGTATGGCGGCGGGGGACCGAGGGCGGTTGGTGCTCATCCGCCTCCATCCACGGCCGGGCGGGCGGCGAGCGCGATCCGAGTCCCCGAGGGGCTGTGGGGAGGGACCGGCGGCGCTGCTGCTGCCCTCGCATGGGCTGGAGTGGGGGGCAGAGCTGCCCGGCAGAGAGGCCGGGCCTCCACAGGCCTCCGCGGTGAGGCTCCCGAGCCGGGCCCCCGTCTCCCGGGGCTGCGAATGAAGCTTATGCTGACTATAAAATACATAGCTGCTAAAGCGTTAAGCTGTTCCTCAGGAGAGCGTGACATAACCCGACCAAGACCAGGATGTTTGAACAGTGTGCAAGTTAGTTCGGGTGAATCTCCATTGCGGATCGCGTCGTGTGCGCTGTCACGGCGTTTTGTTGTTCTCTAATATAGTTGGGCTGGCAGTCGCTGTTCAGGAAAGGCTTTAGTTTTATTAATATAGAATCGGCAGCTGCTGATTTACATCTGGCTCAGTAGGGGTGATCCTGTGAGATGTGAACTTCCCTGTGGACATGGAGCTCTTAACTAGTGCCGCTTTGGTTTTGACTTATTTAGGGGTGAAAAATGGTGCAGCGCCTGACATACCGCCGTAGGTTGTCCTACAACACAGCTTCCAACAAGACCAGACTGTAAGTAAGGCTGTAAGAAAATTTCTGTTGTAAATAGGTGATGTTTCAGTTTTGATTGTTGTGTTAACTGAGTATTTTTCTGCTGTGCTTAGGTCCCGAACACCCGGGAACAGGATTGTTTACCTTTACACCAAGAAAGTGGGAAAGGCCCCCAAGTCAGCATGTGGTATTTGCCCAGGAAGACTTCGTGGTGTAAGTATGATGATAAACACCTAAGGGGTTTTCTCTGCAGCAGCATTTTTTCAGTACAAGGAGCCTTTCCAAGTGTACAATGGGCTTGTTTATTGACCAGTTCTTGTTGAAATATTTTTTTCTTTAAAATACTCAAATGTCGTAAAGTTTACTGGGAAAATAAGTTTTGAAAGCTCAAACTTTTTTTTAATGCTTCTGGTTTGCATTGTTATTAAATATAAACTCTTGTTTTAGAAAATCTGGAAATTTTAAAGCTAGACAGGGCAATTCTATAGCAGATTTAAAAATGTAAATTAGACCTATTAGGCTTGCAGAAAAAATGGGTAAGCTAAGTTTAGAAAAGTCTCATATTTAGAAAAAAGAAATTAATGTTCTTAATGTATTTTTTGTCAGGAATGTATTCTTGAAGTAACACCATTGCTTTTAAGATTTATGGGAATGCTTGAGTAATGTGACTATCTTTGACAAAACCAGTCTTTTCTATAAGCAGTATTTTAATGAGCCTCTTGGTGAACCCCTGTGGTGGAATGAAAAGATCAGCTTAGGAGTGCTAAAGATGGTACATGCAATGAGCTGTGACCTTGGTCACTTTTTAGCATCTTGAAGTAAACTTCAGGTGTTGCTGCCTTTTTTTTTTATTTTTTAACTATAAAAGCGATGTTGGTTTTTATGTGGCAGATAGACAGAATTGCTGTCCTGTGACACACTTCTTTTTTTTTTTTTTTTTTTTTGCTGTCTGTAGGTCCGTGCTGTGCGCCCCAAAGTTCTGATGAGGCTGTCAAAAACAAAGAAGCACGTCAGCAGAGCCTATGGTGGCTCCATGTGTGCCAAGTGTGTCCGTGACAGGTAATTTCCAGAAAGCCAGCTTTATTCCTGGAGTTGCTTCTTACAAAATGTTTACATCCCTCTGTGTTCCCATAACGTGGACCCAAACTTGGAAGGCTCTTCTCTGACACTGGCGTAGGGAGATGGAGAGTGTGTGTGGGGCACGTCAGGCAGTGATGTGTGTGATTTGTCCCTTGGATTTGAGGGAGTTCCTGCATGTGGAGCTCCTTTGTGGTGACTTCATGTTCTTCAGGATTTCTTACTGCACGGTTGCATTGATGCTAAACAGTCTGCTTGGACTGGATTTTTATCTTTTGTATTGACTGCCCATAGTAAAGACTATTCTGTTCTGTTGTCCTGTTTTGCCTTATGCAGATTTAATTGAATTTTTCACTTCTTTGTAGTGGTTTAGGATTCAGAGATATTACTTGGTTGGGTGTTAAGGAGCTTTATGTGGTTAAGCTTTAAAATGGCCTTTGCTGGGCCTCACTGAATTCAGTTTATTGTGTAGCAATTGCATATCCTGTGCTTCCTTGGCAAGTTTGAGGGAAAACATGACCATGAGTGTTCATCTCTGTGAACGGTGAACAAAGTACATCTCTGGGGTCAGCAGTCTAATGCCAGTTTTTTTCATCTGTAGTGCCAGCATGTTTTTTCTTTTTGGCATGTGTAAGTTCTAAGACAAATTACATTAGGCACCACCAAAGATGAGCTGTTACAGCTGCAGAGCCCTAGCATAACTTTTTTGTGTTGCAAGCCACTTTTTTTCTTGAGTGTTTTCCCAAACCGTTCATGAGCTTGATAGGTAGTTTTTAGTGCCTGAGTAAGTTTTATTCTTACTGTGCCTAAACCAGAAATTACAGCCACCTCCTTTCCTGTAATGGTCAGGTTTTCTCCTGCACCTGCTCAGGCCTCTTTGACAGGTTTCTGTACTGCAGAATTAGCCATACGTACCAGATACTTAGAGAAGGCATTTTAATGTTTAAGGGTGAAAGAGTGTGTGTGATACACTTGTGCTGTTAACTCAGAACCATCAGATAGTCTGTTGGCATGTGAGTGCTGGTGCATAGATCTGTCCCATCTACCTGGTTGCCCTGCATGTCTTCCAGAATAATACTTGGGCTTGATGTGACCTGCTTGGCTTTTCCCTGTTGATATGCAAGGAGCTTTAATCCTGACAGGGAAAGTATTCCTGTTTTTGATAACTGCATGCACGTAGTTTCCTGTAGTTCTGAGGAAGAGAGCTGACCACGACTTGTCACGCCAATTCTGACTTCAACAGAATTAAATTAATTCTCCAGTTAGGAGTTGTGCTTTTTGCCTTTGAAGTTTGTGAGGATGGTAGATTTTCCTGTGTTCAGCCATCAAGTATTACCTTGCTTGCCTCCAAGCCACTTGTCCTAAATTTGCAGGCACCGTAGGCTGCCATCCCCAAACTGCTACATTCATACCGTGCCACTGTCCCTGTCTTTTGCTGCTGGCAAGAACAGCAGTGGGTTCCCTTTTTATGTAACTGTGGAACTAACATCACACGTGCAATGAATGTGGGAGATGGCAAAATTAATTGTAATTTGTCTTGTTTTTGTGTTTATTCTTTAGTAATAGACACGTATCCTAAATTAGTTTTTGTTTTCCAGGATCAAACGAGCTTTTCTTATTGAGGAGCAGAAGATCGTTGTGAAAGTGTTGAAGGCACAAGCACAGAGCCAGAAGTCAAAGTGAATCTATTTGCAGTTTCAGCCCAATAAAGGAAATCTCCATTTCTCTTGTGTCTTGTCATTCCACGTGCACCTCAAAGCTGGTAGGAGCTGCTGCTTCTCACAGGTTGTACAGTGCAGAGCTGGGTTTTGCTGCAACAAAACCTGTAAGTCAGCATGCTCTGTTCAGTGCTGCCTGCTGACAGGGAAATCAAGCAGCTGGAAGGAAGTCTGGTTGAACAGGACTCCCAGCTCAGGCTCAGTGATGTAGGGGGATTGGAATAACTTTCAGCAGTGCAGGTTTTCTTTCAGCAGCTGTTTATGAAGTCATTGGAGGACTTGGCACAGAAGAAAGTTGAGACTTTGAAAAAGAAGAGCAAACAAAAAGGACAGGTAGTATAAGCTTAAAGTAGATTTTTTTTTTTTAAATTTTATGTGGTGTTACTTAAGTGAGGGTGGAGAGAGCAGTCTTAACTTCTCAAAGCCAGTGCTGTATCCACCAGACGGCTGCATGCTGCTACATTTGGATCTCCTGGAAGAAAGCTGCAGCTGCTGTATTGTGTTAGGTCTTCCTGGGTCAGCAGTTACAGGTTTGATACCAACAGAGCTCCAGGGCACAGCTAGGACAGACCTTTAAAGGCTTCCTGATTTAGAGTAGCCGTTTGGGCCTCTGGTATTGAAATTGGAACCAAAGTTTGTTGGTTTATCATCAATGATGTAATGTAAAAAGTGAAAATGGCTTTGCTTCGTTCTGTTTTGTAGAGAGCTGTAAGTGTCTCTTAGCACTGCCCAGGAGTGTTACAATGCAGTCGAGATGATTCTTGCTTTGCCTGTATGTGCAGTGATATTTCCCAGCCCCAATTCTGAATTTTAAACTGCTTTTAGTATCTGACTGGCATCTATTTTTATCTGGTTTTAACCAATAACTAGTTTTTCAAAAAGTATGAGCTCCATCATGAGAGTAAGGAAGGAGGAGAAATAATTACTGAGCATACAGGCTAACAGGGAGCTGTGAGAGTGCCACTTGAAGGGGTTTCTGAGGTCACCTGTGGAGTCTGCTCAGGCTGGGGCTCAGATGTGTGCATGCTGCCTTTTTACCCTGCCTACCTCTTGTCAGCTGTACAGTCAGCCAAGGGACAGAGGATGGAAAGCTGAGTTGAAAAACCCTTCAGTTCGGGTAGCAGTGAGCTGGTGCCTTGGGTGAGGTGCCTGGCAGCTCTCAGCCTCCTCCTGGGTGTGACAGCAGAAAGTGGCTCTGGTCCAGGATAAGTGACTTAATACCGTGCATGGTGAAAGGAGTTGTAGCTCCCCAAGGATTTCTTCACAGTGTACCAAGGAGTTAAAATAATTCTCAATATTCTCAAAATGGATAAATGTATCTTGAAGTATGCAAAGCATTTCTCCTCAGCTCAGGTGCAAAGGCTGCAGCTCATTTAAGGAGGTTTTGAGTACTTTACTACTCAAACGTTTTTACTAGTCTACGTTACTACTCTAATGGTTTTGGTTGCTGTTACTATAGTTACTTTACAAGGTTAACGTTTCCATAGTTGTCTTACTGTTCTAGTACAAACTTTAGTACTTTAACATGCTGGGAAAAAAAAGGCAGCAACGAGGGCCGGTGTGTGTAACCTGCCCCTGTTTTCCATTAAAGGGTGTGAGATTAGGGTTTTCCTTCTGGCTTTTGAAATGGAGTAGAGGTGGAGGGAGAATAATTTCGGAGGAATGAGGATAAATGTCATCAACATCATTTGACAGGCACTGAGAGGGAGATTCTTCTAAACCGGAAGGGTAAGACTGAAAACAGCTGGCCATAAATGATATGATTGCACTAGAGGGCAACAGTTATGAGTTAGGAGAAGTGGTATTGCCACTACAGGCAGAAATCAGTCATTAGGCAGTGTGTCAGTGAAACGGTAATAAGGCATGTAAGTGTTTTAAAACTGTCAGAGCAGTTGACTACAGTGTAGGAATGGGGGCAGATATTTGGGGAAGGGCTGTGCAGTGGGAAGTAGGCTGGGTAGCGTGGCGAGGTGTGCGAATTCAGCTGGCACTTTGGAATGCGCTCCTGTAACCTGGAGTGAAGAGTTCTTCCCCGCCCCTTTCTTGAAGCAAGAGGAACTAGAGAGGCTTCCACCCAAAAGGGGGAGTTTTTCTGGCGTGCTGCCTGGCTGCTGCTCTCCAAAGCGAGCTGAGGACAGAGGCAGAAGGGGCCTGGTTGGGCTGGGCCGATGAGGCACAGTTCGAGGAGCGTGTGAGATGGGCTGTAACACACAGTACCCCGCTTGCTCCCAGCGGCGACTGGTGTGATGTGCCCTTTCCTCCCTGGTCTGTGTGCAGCTGTCGGGGTGTCCTCTGGCTGTGGGTCAGGATGGGCACCACATCCCATGGTGCGGGCAAGGAGCATCCCCACGCTCCCCCACAAACTACAAACACAGGTACTGGGGAAAGGCCTACTACAGAACTTTGCTCGCCGCGTCTGCATCTCCCTGTGCAAACTCACACGTGGGACGTGGCTTTTCCTTCCCCCCCCCGACGGAAAACTGCATCAGCACAGGGGTTCCCAAAGGGTACCGGCGCTGCCCCTGCTGCAGGCAGCGTCCCGCGAGCGACCCGCCGGGAGGGCGGGTGGCGCACGCGGCTCCCGCGGCGGCCACGTGGCTGCCC